>JAOCPS010851719.1:0-18629 GCA_025505425.1 Graphium colonna
ATAGTGGAGTTAACTGGTTTGCGAATTAAGGTATCGATATAGATACTGAATTACGCTTTCATTTGTGATTTTTTTTTTATTTTAGTTTATTAGCTTTTAAGTGCACATAAAAATATATATTTTATTAAATCGGAGTCCATACCTATTTAAATATCATATTTGAGTTAAATTAACTTCTCTTTAACGATGACAAAATGTTACAACATAAAAAAAAATTAGGTATTCAATAAAAAATCAATAAATCCTGTGGAAAAAAATCATCTCCGTTTTATTTGCACACTATAAATATATACTTCTTTTTACAATGTATCTTGAAATATCACTTTTTTTTTTAATATCACTAATGTAAAGATGAGCAATTAACATTTTCCTTATTTCTTAAGGAGTTATGTCTCTGCCGATGTTATTTATAACCTTCAAAATAACTGACTATTCAAACGTAACGTGCTTTTGAATATTTTTTACTAAATTTAATATACGAATATAGCGCAACTTATTATATTCCTTAAAAGTTATGTGTTAAAACTGATAACAATCATGTGCTTTAGTCATAGTTTACTGTATAATAATAAGAATACTTTTAATATTTGAAACGAAAACTTTCGAAGTTTTTTTACGAAAATTGTGCTAATGTCCTGTCATCAGCACCATTTTTGTGTGGCATACTAAGTTTCATCAAGTTCAATCATTTTTTTTGAGACCAGACTCGTTATAATAACTTCTAAACTACATTTCGTAAAGAAAACCTAAAACCAGGTTCAACTTCTTATTTATAGTAAAAAAAAATAAGCGTATGAAGTACATTTTATCAGTCTCTTCTTACAAAGAATATTCAATACATTTTACACCTTTCTTTCATCGTCAAAGTCTGAGGAGTGAAGAACTCTTCTTTTACCGTAAAGTATAAACCTCGCGTTCAATAATTTGTTTTTCAAATCAAAATTACGGAATTAATATGTTTAGAAAGTACACTTTGTTGTTAATTTTTTAATGTATTCATGATAAAATGGTAACTTACTGATGTCTGTACGTAAAATATATTTAAAAAATAAAATAACAAGACATTCTGACAGCAATAGAAGCTAAAGTATTTTTGCCTATTGGCGCATATAGGGGGCGGAGGCGTGCCAACCCCAGGGTGATCTAGTGCCCACCCAGGATGGTTTATTGCCCAGGATTATCTAGTGCCTAACTCTAGGATGGTCTAGTGCCCACCCTGGAAAATAGCCCTAGATACGCCCATGTCTGCGTAAGTTTATACGCGCATTACTCAAAAAGTGCTGCCTGAATCTTATCAGTAGTATAGCGTTTTTTCGGTAGTGTTGGCAGAAGTCTAACTTAAAATCGGATATATGTTTTTATAACGCCACTCCGCTTGGAAGTTGAGGAAAAGAAAAACTCTTGGTTTTAGGAATGCATATCGCGTATAAAATCTTGAGTAAAACCGCAGGCTACGACAATGTAATATGGGCTCACTCGCACTCTGACTCTGCACCAATGTGACAACAAACTTTACCAAAAGTTGAGTTGGTCAACTAATTTATGTGATCAAAATTTTAAGTTCATAACCATGTTCATAAAGCAGGACCGGAGATATAGAGAAAAAATGATATCTTCTTCTTATTCATCGTTTCCTTATTACTGAGGATCGTGTTTCTTTTTTACGTGATCAATGTTTTGATCCATTGCCTGATGTAGGGCAGAACTAAAAGAAAGAGGAAAAGTCGCATTTCCGGATTCTTAAGAAATGAGTTAATATCTAATGCTTCTTTATGCTTTAGTGACAAATCTATGCAATAATACCTTTTCAAGCAAATCGGTTAGATTGAACTGCTCTACAAACTGGTATTAGATTTTATGAATTCTTTTAATATATAAATTAATTTAAAACTGTTTGCATTTACACACATTTTATTTTGCTATATGTAAGGTAAACGAAAATAATAACCACGTAGGAAATAAGCTCAGCCATCAGTATCGAGAAACAAGAAACTACAAAAATTAAAAATAGAGAAATATGTCCCATTGCCAATCTACAAGGTTGGCAGCTCGGATTTGCACTGCGCCGTAAGTCAAATAACCGGCGTTGGTTTCAGTGTCAACCTTAGATTTAATATATTTTCAGATTTATTTGTGGCCTGTGTGTGTATGTGTGTAAACTAGTGATGTGATAGATATCCGGATCCGTATCCGTATCCACGGATATCCGAGAGAGAGAAAAAATCCGAAACTGGTACTTTTCCTAGGGATCTTTACGGATATTTTATCTTATTATTTTCAAAACATACTTGAAATTCTTTAGAGAGATCAATAGGTAGCAATGGAAAAGTATTAAGTTCTAAAGTGCAAATATAAAATACAAATCACAGATTTGTATTTTATATTCGCACTTTATATTGAAAACATATATCGAAGTAGGGTACTTACTATACAAATAGATGACCTATTTGTATAGTAGTAGCTTACTTCGGTATCTCTAAAATACTAAAAAGACTATTATCAAATGCAATCAATTGAGCATTAATATTCTTAATAGGCTAAATAAATTTTTAATAAAGCCAGAAAGAGAAGATCCGAATCCGTATCCGTATCCACGGATCTTGGCACCAATTATCTGTATTTGGATCCGTATCCGCGGATATACATTTTTAACAATCCTGCACATCACTAGACTGGACCGCCTTAATGGCTGGGCCTACGTAAATATTTTTCGTTCGGCCCGAAATCACTACTGGGCCCGGTAGGTGGCGCTTTCAATGTAATATGTGGTTTACTGAATTGTCTTTATCAATTTGCAACAACCGAAAATAGAATAAAATTATGCCTTATATCAAACCTTGACCTGAGAACCAGATTTTTATGGTAAACTTAATGAAAATATAAAATTAAACCTATTTTTTAACGGGATTTTTTATTAACAGTTTAATAGCACCATGGCCTATAACCCGTTATGGTACATAATCAACTGTCATATCCACATGTATATTTTCGCTTCAATAAAATCCTATCTTGTCATATATTATTGTTATATAGTGTTATAAACACTTTTTATACGTGTCGTTTGTATAACTCTTTGGCCAGATTTAGTATTATTTAACATTTTGAATTCAACATCTGCATTTAATGCATACAATACACTATTTCAAAATTGTGATATAGATATATTTTCTGAATGTTTACACCGACTTAAGAAAATATTAAACATAAATTTTAAATCTTTTTAATTTTTGTAAATTATTGTAACAATTTTGTTTCTGGTTGTTAATGTTATATAGTAATTGTAGTAGTTTAGTAGGTTTCTGTTCTCCCAAAGTTAAGTCAGTTTTATAATGTTTTGTTTACCTATAATTTAAATATGTACATATATTATTCCTGTATATTTACTGTCTGTGTCTTGGAATGTTTCTGTATATATTTAGTTGGTAAACCTTAATAAATAAATCTAACACTTGTTTTTGATAGATCTCTCTTCTTACACTGCGTTTAATGTCAATTTGCAGAACAACGGCTGACCGGATTTTTAGTGTCGCTCTTCGTGGGTGTGTCGGTGCTGGCCGCGAGCTGGCTGCGTTTGATCCCGATGGCTGTTCTTTTCGGCGTGTTCTTGTACATGGGTATATCAGCCCTGGGCGGTATACAGTTCTGGGAGCGATGCATTCTGCTGCTGAAGCCGGTTAAGCACCATCCGCAAGTGCCGTACGTAAGACGGGTAAGCTAAACACATCGATATTTTTAATTTTCTACTAATGTGATAGATTATGATCACCGATTAGCGCAGTTGCCGAGATGTTGGATGGCGTTGAGAGTCGTGGGTTTGATTCCCATACGTAGCATATATTTGTATTTGGCCTACAAATAAACGCTTCGGATCTGGGCGTTTGTTTATGTGCTATTTATGTTTGTAGAAGGCTGCTGTGACATAAGACTTATGATAAGGGCAGCGTTTTCATAAAAAGTTCTTGCTTTTTAATGTCTAAAAAATAACGGCGGCTGTAAAAATCTATTCTTTAGTTCAACTTATACAGCAATCATAAAAATAACTCATTTTACAGACCCGAATTGTTAATTTGTTAATACGTCACTTTTAAACAGTGTTTGTAGAATCAGTATGTATAATAACTACCGGAAATAAGTAATCGACTGGCAAGGCTTTAAATCACATTCTTCTGAAAAATGACAGCACTTCTATTAGTGAGCCAGGTCACATGTCGTGTCAGCCGTTGTCAATTAAGCGCTGTATGGGCTCAGTGCCTGAACGCTCGTCTTTAAATTCGTTATAGTCTGCTAACTTGGACATTAACTCCTGTGCCAGCGGTAACGCGATTATACTAGAAATTTAAAGCTCCAACATACCACGTAATTTATCCATTAAGACCGCTATAAATAGAAACTAAGTAAGCTAAGGTAAGGAAATATTGTCCATCAATAATCTTTTTGAGAAGCATTTTTATCTGAAATACACTTCAAGGGTTATGGCTTTAAACTGTGTCACTTAAGAAAAAACGAAAACGCTTATCCTGTGACGCACCTGGTGAAAAATTAGGGCCGTACAAAATTTAACCTTTGAGAAAAGAACGTCATCCTTCAAAGAGATATAAAAAAAATCCAATTTAATTCAGACATAAGATTTTTGTTAATAAAAATATTTTAGTAAAGTTTAACCGATATCATCTGTTGTTTTCAATAATTATCTGACTCCATTCGACATTCCTCGGTAAAGAATGTGGTAATTTCTCGTTTTTCAGGTACCAACGTTGAAGATGCACTTGTTCACCCTGATACAAATAGCGGGCATATGCGTCTTGTATGCGGTAAAATCTTCACGGTTCTCGCTCGCGCTGCCATTCTTCATAGTGCTCATGGTGCCACTCCGGATGGCCATCGCCTACATCTTCACACCACTGCAACTCCGTGCGGTAAGTCTATTCACTGACATTTCACTAAAATTTAACAATTAAACAAAAAACAATGTTTTGAAGACATCTCCTTGTTTCGTCCCAATTTATGAAATAAAGTCAGACAAATCTGAAATTAATTATGAAGAATCAACTTTATGCAAAAGATTAAAATCTGATAAATATTTCTTGAGTTAGCTCAGCTAACAGGAACATTATCTACCACAACGTTTCCTTGGTTTCTCGTACTCTTGTCATTAAAAATAACCATTAGCGTCTTAGATTACATCCGCGGAATCCACATTCATAGCAAATTACATGTGTTCGTTAAATGAATTTTAACAATGTAAGTTTTGAGTAACCTCTTGGTTTCCTCTACTCTCATAGGACCGACAGGACCGACTTTTTACATGCTCATCCGCTGCATGGATTATCTCATTTTCAGGCAATCGGGTTACGATCCCGTATTGCCCTATACCAACCAAGAAACAACAACACAAGGTTATTCTGATTTGGACCCAGGACCACCGGTTCGCAAAGCAAGAGCAATATATTACTATACTACTATGCCCCGTATACATTTACTACGGAAACTCGTCCACTACAGACCAGTCGCGACTTGCCGCATGTGACGGATTCCCATAGTATATGTCTACGTAACAATATCTGGGATGCACTTCGACGCGATTCAGCGCACCCAGTGAACGCCGGCCTTAACGTCACTGTGTGTTCAGGACGCAGTCCAAATACACGTACGTTAAATTAGCGGACGCAATGTCAGCGGCCGCCTACGAGGAATTACGGCCGAGCGGTCACATGGTTTCGGACAATGGTCGTTTTCCGTACTTTACACCGTTTTCCAAGTTAATTTATATTTTCCACCAGGGTACCACTGCTCTTTGTTATTATTGCGTATACTGTATTTAACCAACTTTTGAGAATCATATATGTATTCGTTTTATTATACACACTACTCAACTCTAAGGAGCTAGATTATTCCTTATGAATCTATCTGATTTATGATTCTAACTTTTCCGACTGCCAACTTCCAGAGACTTTCTAAACAAACATAAAATAAAAAATTGTCTAAAATTAAAAATTTTAATTTTTGAAGTTAATTACTTACAAGAAAGATCAACAGACAATATTCTTGAATCAGAGCTGCATATAAGATAGATAAAGTTGCTAATAACTGTCTTGTTTCAAACTAGTTCTTTTCTAATATCCAACCGGGGCCATATCGACGTTATATTAATCATTTTCTCAGGGATGTCTTTTCATTCATGTCCGAGAGAGACTTCCAGAATAATTAAGATTATGTTTAACAACACTCGCCTGTCTTTCTATCTATTGACATGGTTTTAGATTTTTGGAAGAGAGAAAGACAAATTAGACTCATTTTAGTACCTATATAGTTCAAAACAAACATTTTTAGGAAAGCTTAAATAAATCCGTCATCTGTGATTAAAATGGACCATACATGGACATCCATATCGACAGGATTTTTAAGCCTGATACTTCTGTAAAACAAGTCGCCTTTAGACGACCACAACTTTTTGTTTAGCGAACGTATCAATGCAGCTCAACAACTTGTACCTATGCTTTTCTTTTTTACTAATTACCGCACACAATATATCGCACATAACAACCAGCTAACTCCATTTGAGTAAGTTTATGAAGGGAACCATAAAAAATGTAATATTTTTCAAACAAAATACAAAAAGGAATTAAATTTATCGCATAGGGAACAGTTTTCGAATAATTGTGATAACATGAGATTTTTAATTGTTGCTAATCATGTCTTTGCGAACTCCACGTTTTTGACAAAAGTGGAGTTAGCTGGTTTGCGAATTAAGGTATCGACATATCTTATACGGTTTGGTGAACCAACTAATGTTATTACATATAATACTATCCAACATGGATCGAACGTTTTAATGACCTAATGAACTTTTATATTCTACTGGTGTATGTAGGCGCATTGTGCATGTGAGTGCAAAGCAAATCCCTAACGACTTTTAGATTTTTAAAGTGAATTGAAAGAAGTCGGATTTAAATAATACAGTACACACACTTTGATATATAAAGGAACAAAAAGCCATTGGTAATATTACCGTACTATATTGTTTTTGTAATTATCTCAAGTAGTTTGAATACGATATGAATTTTACGTTTAAATAAATATGTAATTTACATAAATCTAACATATTCATAAGTCTTATTTAATCTTACTAGATTATTTTTTTTAGAAAATTAGAATCAGTTATGCCCATAACGATTTCTCATCTTCTCAAATTAAGCGCATTATATTTTGAGTTTGTGTGTGTGTGATAGGGAAAAAAAGAGTTGCACCTCGAGTATGGCGCCCGGAAAATCATTGTCTGCTTCCGCTCGGGCGAATCAAGGTCGTGACTATGGGGTCAGCCCTCGCATAAGGGGAACTAATGCACACCATATTAATGATGGTACGAACTATAACCTTGTTTTGATGAACATTACCGTTAATGTTATTCAGTAAAAACAAAAAAATATGCAAATCAGCCAAGTGATAATTACACAATAAAATTTTATGCCAATTATCATAGCCAAGGTTCATTTCAAGTTAAATAAACCGATTTAATATAAAAATAGTGATTAAAAATGAGTGGTCACGCTGAGTTTTTTTCCGAACCGGCGGTAGCATTATAACAATTAATACGCTTACTTATTACTTGTCATAAAAACTACTTACTAGTGTCGTCACATCCAAATTGAATAAAGACTTCATTTTTAAAATACCATCTTACCAACTATACACGACTGCCGTTTTATATTTACACTCATATGCGGTGCATAAATGCACTTCTTAGAATAAGATAATCGGCTTTGCCAAAATTTCCTTTCTGATATCTTGAGATAGCAATTGTTATTCTACGTCAGCTACATGTAGCTGAAATTGACCGACATTATGACATTTATTACACCGCATACGTAATGATTTGAGTATGTCCTAAAAAAATCGTAAATACATTATTATACATTAACATCTTTTGCTGAACTTCTACGGCTGCGCTCGCCCGGGGAAGTACGGAATAAAATAAAGTATGCATGACTTTTGGGGATGCCGGATGGCCATGTCTACCCTTTCTTTCCCTACACCTTTTCGCTCCAAATCCTTAATTCCAACCCCATTCTATCCAATAAACCTATTCTATCAAATTTCCCAGGTTGACGACGCAATCGCTACTCCCCGGATGTTGCGTGTGTCCATGGGTGACGGAATCGCTTACCATCAGATGAACCGTCTGCTCGTTTGGATAAAAAGACGTTCAAAATTTAAAGTAACTTTGTAATTATATATCTTAAAATATAAGTAAGGAATGAACGCAAGCGACATTATTATAGCAAGTGTCGTAACGGAATATGTATGTCACAGAGGCTGTATCGTAAATCTTTAACACATGTGTACCGACATAGGTCTTAATTATAATCGCGATTTTAATGTAAATAAAGCCAGTTAATATACTGAGAAATAGTTTTAGAGCCGCGTGTGCCGTATCGCTGAACAACGTTTGAAATTAAATTTACGTTAAGTTTTGTCGACGCCTTGCCTTACACCACGCTAAATCTGTTTAGCGAACTGTAAACATTAGACACCCAATATAGGTTCTTTGTTTGATCGTATTTACTTATATTTGTTTGGGTGCACAGCGCCCTTATAATTTTATGGTTTTAGGCACGTGGGATTCTTGGGCTCAGCACTATAACTCAATTTAATATTTCCTACTGTTGCCTAATTCAATATTTTTCAAACATACGCTTGCTTACCACGATCCGGTAAAGCGTTGAAGGTATATGCATATGTATGTATAACCATATCTATTCCTTCAGAGAATGGAGACGCGACGTGCATGTATACTAAATAACTTATGCATGTTTCTGAAAACATCCTACATGTGCATGTTTCATTATTATCACAGATTACCAAGTAAAAGTGCTGCTAGTGAATACAATCAAAAAAAAATCGGCCAAAAGCGAATCGGTCTCGTACACCGGTTCCGTGCTTGTACGAGTAGGTATTTGATGTGTGACATATAAAAATATATTTGTCATTTTCGTTCTAACAATGAGTTCTTTAATTTGGTATGTCATACGATACAGTGCCTATTTTTTTTTTTTATTTACTCGTGGGCTTGTCGTTAAAGGATAATGCAACAAACCTAGTACCAAGTCTCTTGCATCAAGATCAAAATTATATAGTAATTATTTTCATAATTTTGGCTTTATGGATTTGATTTTTACATGACGTTTGCGCAATCTGTCATAGTGATGGGAATTTATCAAATATCTTCGAAACCCGGGTTTTTTTACGAAAATAACTTCTGTTGTAGTTAATATAACAAGTCTAGACTTTAAAAAACATGTTTGAACTTGATACATTTTGGTACGGTTTGCCATATAAAAATGGGCATTGTCCTTTCTAAGTAATTGATTTTTTTTTTTCAAAATATAAAAAAAAAATTAATGACAACTTACTCTGTTGGCATAATTTTTTTTCCAACCCTGGCTGTGTCATAGTAAAAGACATACAGACGGACAGGTGATCCTGTAAAAGTTCCTTTTACCTTCAGAGATACGGAACCCTAAAAAGACAACTTTTCCTCAACACAGCTCGGATAAACGCTTATTATGTAATAACAACTCATTACAGCTAGCGGCGCAGCGGATTAGCATTATCCGTGTTGCATTATGATTACGTAGCCCCGAGTCTTGTCCGTATCGGGACCTCGAACAATTTATTTATTTCGAGTTTTCCGGCAGGCAAAACATCGTTATAACAATAAAATAATTAGAAAAGGATTAGTAAAAATACTAAAATTTATTACATAACAGAGTATTCAAGTGAAAATATTTCCTAGTAGCTGGTCTTTGCGGTTTAACCTGCGTACATTTTCCACGTTTATGATTAAAATTTTTCATTAATGATCCGCTCCTATTGGACATAGTATGATGTTAAACAAGCCTAAAACCTTCCTCGATAATTGTACTATGCAACACTAAAATATTTTTTTCATTCGGACCATTATTTTGTGAGATTAATGCGTGCAAACCAACGAACAAATAAACTCTTAAGATCTTTAAAATCAAAAACATTGAGATGTAAGGTCTTCGATAATGACAAGGTATTTTGACTTTATGACTATTAAATAAAAAACAAGGTCAAGACCTCAGTTTGTTGACTGGACGTTTTTGGACAGGTAATAAATAGTAAATAGGTAATAGTATTGGTTGCCCAAAATAATCATCAATCTTTTCCGTGTTAGGGCACTGGATAGAACTATCCATTGTCTGAAAGTGTCCCTTCGTGGTTAGGTATTGTAATTATTATTATTTGTTAACAAATTTAATTCATTATATCTGTTTTCATAATTCTTGTTTTGTTTTTATTTTTATAATTTTATTGTTACCATGTCAATTGATTGTAAATTTTTGAATGAATGATTGTATTTATTGTATGTGAATTAGTGTATGTGTTTTAATTGCCTGTTGTCAAATTAAAATAAATTATTATTAATAAATAAAGAACAATAAAACCAAATTATCTCAGGGAATTTCAATGTCCCCCCTGATAGCATAGTTACATCAACATACGTCCGTTATTCAAGTATTATTCGAAGAATCGTTGTTGTGCGCAATGCGATTGTTTCGCTGTTTGAGATGCGCTTGATGTGCATTGTCAATATCAAGAACACTGCAAGAATTGTTCACCGTGAATTTGATACGATCACATCCATGCTTGGCAATGTAAGCGAGTCTGTTTTACAAACAAAAATCGTGCTACACATGATGTATTCTATTTGCGGAGGCGTTTTAATGTCTGACCTCCGATATTACAAGAGAGCACTCGATAGTCGATTGTTATCTTATTTATAGATTAAATTTAGGGCATAGTTTTAGCACACATTTTCCAATCAATGAATGAAGTGTCGCGCGAGGTCGTCGACCCACCCCTCCGCCTTCCGTCTCACTCCAGTCAAGCCGTGTCCACTCGGTTGAACATGAATACCGTAATCACTTTTTAGCTTTAGATTGTGTGTTACTCAATGGTAAATCACTATTTATTTTTAATAATATTTTTATTCCTCATATATGATCCCCATATGCAACGTCTTAAAGTATTGAAAGTGAATCACCAGTCAGCCTGTATATAATAGTAACTATGTCTTTTGATTAGGCATGGGCCATTTCAGTGATTTTTCACTTGCTATCGGTTATATAACGCTCTCACTGTACGCAACGATAACGTTATATAACCTATAGCCGGTGAAAAAACAGTGAAACGGCCCATGCCTACTTTTGATACATAGTAGCATTAGTTTTTTTTCAGCACATCCAGTTTTCAGAGTAAATCGATATTAACTTCTATAGTGCAATGTTATCAAGCGAGTATGCGCTCCGCCTAATAGGTGAGAGGGGTTATTGATATATTTAGGATTGGCAAAGGAGTGTAAAAGAACAGGGTAGAAATTTAACCACCCCACTTATTTTGTGTGAGATACTACGAGTATCTGGCGACAAGACTAGTTGGAAATTTACTGAATGAAGTCCTTACCGTTCTTTAAAGATTTAAATGCTGATGCTATTCGACAACTGCTTAGAAACTGGTGAGTAACGAAGCGCATTCATGAATTTAAAATATAAAAACTCAAGCTAAAGCTGGCGTAGCAAAAGCGTTACTGATTTTTTTCAACGACAGTCCTCTTCACATACGCGTTAGTATGCATGGACTTTTCTGATCAACCGCAACAATGCAATTAGCCGATTAAGGACAAATTACTTTACTCTAAAAGCAGATATTGCATTTACGTAATTTTTCATAATCCACATAAGGTCACTGGTATTGTGAAAAGAAGTAAAGAAAACAGCATATGTGAAGAAATTTCTGCACAATTGTTTTCAAATGTTATTGTAATTCTTCTCTTTGAAGATATACAAAGTTACCAACAACATAAACAGAGGCAAATATTCACTAGAACGATTACAGACATATCGATTGCTAGAAACGTGTCAATACATCCACCGATTGTGAAACGCAGTGAGCTTTGGTTATCCAACACTCCGATCCTGTCGGCAGGCAGAATTTTGCAACAATCGCCGCGAGAACTAGCATGTCTCAAGGGCGGTTGAAGCTCGTGGCGAGTATTAACAACGAATATCCATCATAGAAGCTAACATATAGCTATATGCATATAAGTTAAATCTCAGCTGTCTGAGATGGGTAACAATGGAAGAAAATAAAATTTTAAATTTTACCAATATTATATTACGTTCAGTAAATAAAAATGTTATATTACGTTCTCGAAATTAATTTTAAATCATATTATAAATTAAGGACAATGCCCGAAAGCCGTACCAAGACGTGTCATACATAAAGATCAAAATGATGTAGTAATTAATTCCATATTTTTTTACGAAATTACGCTCCATGGATTTCATTTTAGTACAGTTGATTTAATTTAATGTATAAAAGTATGTAATTTGCTTAACATACATGACGTTTACACAATCGGTCATATAGATGTAGAAAGCAATAGAAACAATTTTTTTTAACGATTTTTCGATTTTATTAAATATCTCCAAAACCCGGGTTTTCTTTACGGGAGGAACTTCTAAAGGAGTTAATATAATAAGCCTAGATTCTAAAAAAAGTTTGAATTCGTATGCCATATAAATATGGCCATGGTCCTATATGTATTAAATCATTATTATTAGTGTGAAAGAAAAACGTGTCATCACAATGGCCTATATCCTTAAACATGTTTAAATGTCTTAAACTTCTAAACCGCCAATTTCTTGCGGCATTGGTTTCAAAGCTTTTTTACTTGTTAGTATACATTTAACGTCGAAAACGATCAAGTTATGACTTGGTTAAAAAACAAATAATAACCCTCATTCGCCATTAAAAAGTAACAAAAATCTAATCGAGTATTTCAGTACAAGGCCAGAGTAGTCGCCGAGAATGTATAATAGTCAGAACAGCTTTGACGATAATTTTTTCTCACAGACTTGAATAGACTATAAAGTGTGTAAGAGTGGCACGAAAGGTTTTCAATTCTGACTGCTATATTTGGATAAAAATTATTGCTCATATTAGGAGAAATTTAACAAAAAAAATGGCTCTCTATTTATATAAAATAAATAAATGTAAATACTGTTTTTGGAAATATAATCACACAAAATATCATTGTAATTACGAATCTACTCTTTCTTTAAAAAAAAATTATATTGGAAAACTTAAAGAATATCTATTACGACAAATTCTTTTTAATAAAACCTTTTTATACTGTAAAGGCATATATGTTCATATTAATTGTATATTTTCAGTACCGTCAATCAAAATGATATTCGCAAATGAGAAGTCGTTTTTCTTTATATAATTGACGATAACCTTGATGTATTATATATATATTGAACATTCTGTATAATAGAAAAATATAGTGGATTTTCTGATACAATAGACGAGATAGCCGTCTAAAAGATGTAGATAGTAGATACATAACTAAAATAAGATAGGAAAGTTCGTTAAACGTAAGATGAGCAAGAGCATAGAAATTCTATGAAGGTTCATTTCCACCGTTAATGAGCGAAGTGGCGTCGGGTTAAAATAGAAATGGCGTCGTCAACTCTTACATTAGTTACAACAGTCTGTGATGTAAACTGGCTGAGATCAACATCTCATTATTTGCGTTTACAGAGGATTAAGAGGCAATGGTAAGATACTATTTACCTGACGATAAGAAATGACCGTCCTCGCATCACTGCAGTTGCTTAGGCAACCTTAAAAAGGAAGATATCAGGCAGAGATGTTGAAAAACATATAACGATTGAAAAGGGATAAAAGACAAAGAGTGTAAAGAATGAGATATATATTCAAATAAGCTTTTATATTATGGCGTATGTTGCTCTTCAAGACGACTCACACAAGTTCGAACTCGATGGATTTGCGTCGTTTAATTAAAGAATTCCTATCGCAACCCCTCCCAGCTTCAGCATCAGATCAGCTTCACACCATCATAATATTGTGTTGTCACGCGGTGTACATACGCTTGCGAAATTTCAGCTCAATCGGAAACCGGGAAGTAGGTCAAAGGATAATGCCCAAAAGCGGTACCAATACATTTCCATAATTTTTTACGACATTACATTTCGTGAATTTAATTTTTAACTGGGAATTTAATGTATAAAAATATGATATTTGCTTTACATAGATGACGTTTACACAATCTCATAATCATAGAGATATATAATGCAACAGAAACTATTGTCAATGAATTGATCTTTCCATTTGATCAAATATCTCTGAAACGTTTATTTTCTTTACAAAAAGAGCTTCTGTAGGAGTTAGTATAACAAATGTAGTCTCTAAAAAAACAGGTTGAACCAGATGCAACTCTGTACGGTAAGTCATATAAAAATGGGCGTTGTTCTTTAACTTGCAAGATTCCATTCGCACAGACAACGGGGCAATTGAAACTAAAAACAAGCCTGTAAAAGAAAGTTAGGAAGCAGAGGAGATGTTGAAAAACATATTACGATTGAAAAGGGATAATAGAGAATGACATATGTATTGACAACTGGACGTGTCAAGAATGAGATAAAATATAAAAGCTCGAGACCTGCTGTAGGTGAGAAAAGGAGGACATGCACTAAGCCGGTTGTGATATCTCCCTGGCTGAGCTCCCACTAAGTGTATGAAGAGTTGTAACTTGATATTTTTTTTTTATAAAAGTGACATTCCTATCAACATAATCTGTGATAAGCTGATAGCGGCCACTACTTCAGTCTCAACGAAACTATTAGGTATCGCAAGACAAAGGGAACGTAGAATACAATTACCCAACACAATTGGCGTATGTTTAGATAAGATAATTTTATGATGTAAAAAATTTTATGTTTTTACATTCACAAAATTATTGAAAAAAAAAAACATTATTTACAAGATTCGCAAAATATATTTAGTAAATAAAACATTTCGTTATCAAACACATATGTCGGTATATATACTCGTAGAAAGTGATCCAAAAAAGCTTATTAAATAGGGTTGGCACACACATTTCATACATAAACTAGCTTTTGTTCGCAACTTCGCTCGAGTTAATGTTCACTTTTAAATATTTTTATGGGTGATACATTTTGTTTGAATCGTTTTTCCCTTTTGCTTATTTCAAACATTATATTTTGCAATTTTATTATACTAGGCCGACTTGTAATGGTAGATGGCCGTTTAGTAATTTTATCTCTCGTTGGGAATATTGTTAGATAAAAACTACATGGAGATATGTTGAGTAGTGACGACTTATACGAATATAGATGTAATGATAGTTAAAATAACAGTTTTTTCACAAACCTTTAAGGGATAAATGTATTGGACGAAGTCAAAGAGGAGTTCAAATATTTGCAGACCATTGCCTCGCCCAAATCAACCGTTAGATACGTACGACCGGGATCAACTTTTTACGTACCTTCTATCCGACTCAGGGCGACTACCAAAAAGTACTACTTAAAAAAAACTATCAAAAAGTACGACTTAAAAAAAACTATCAAAAAGTACTACTTAAAATAAACTCTCATTTCTTTCACACATATGATAATAAATGTAACAAAATTTATTTTTGCATGAAAAAGCGAAATCTTCTTATACAAGTACATCTTATATAAATTAAGATTCCATCATTTGTAACGTATTTATGTGTAAGACACTGAATAAAGTTATTTTTTAAAATTTAAAACAAATGATATATCGTTACAATAAGTATTTATAAATATAACATCTTTATACAACCAAAAAATTTGTTCACCAACAAATTAATCTCGTGTTAAAATTTCGAAAGCGTTGTTTCATAAGTAAGGGAGATCTTTCCTTGCAGCACCATTTAGCGTGTTCTAGTTTTAGAAGAAGAATCACTTTGATGCATATAAACGAACGCTATATATAGGTAAACCTTTTCGGTGAAACTATGTTATTAAACGCTGTAATAGCTCTTACTCGTAAGATTTTGCATTAGCGTGGCTATACAATTGGTATGCAATGAATTTTCATTAGCACCTATGCACGTTAGCTTATCGTCGAGTGAAAGTACTTTTACTTGTAGAGCCGATAAATTTCCTTATAGCGCAAAAACTTATGATACGATCATGAGGTGGTCGTAGTAAGTTTATTCTATGAATAGATCCAAATCCTAACTCTCGAAGATTATGTATATGCGACTGGTAACACCAATTACTGAGAAGAAGAGACTTGCGTAAACTAGGTTTGTTTATATTATCTAGTAGGCTACCAGCAACTGTTACAACATACATTACGTAAGTGCAGTTAAAAGCATAGTTTTATAGCTAAATGCACAATTAATAAAAGGCACACACGACATTCAAAGTATATTTTTACTAGTAATATCTAAAGGAGAATTCCCAATTTATATGGCATACTGCGCCAAGTTGCATCAAGTTTAAACTTTTTTAGAGACCAGACTTACTATATGACCTCCTGCCGGAGTTCTATTTGTAAAGAAATCCCGTGCTTCGGAGATATTTAAAAAAATCGAAAAATTAATTCATAGAAAATTGTGTCTCCCTGTGACCGATTGTGTAAACGTCATGTATGTAAAGCAAATTTCATACTTTTATACTTTAAATTAAATTCCCTCTTCAGAAATCAAACCATATAGCGTAATATCGTAAAAAATATGAAAATAATTACTATATAATTTTAATTTTGATGCATGAAATTTTTGTTACCGTTTTTGGGTATTGTCCTTTTTATAATTGACAAAATTTAATAAAATATTTAATATAAACGGATTACTTCAGTTAGTCGTTAGTTGTGGAAGTTAGCATGCAAGATTCCTTTCATAATTTAACATCAATCGCGACATGCAAAGAAAGCAAGAATCTTCTTTTACTATTGGTAGATAAAACATTTGTGTCATATTTGTCTGTGTTCATACTGCTTATCAATTTACTTTTAAAATCGATAATCATTTTTATCTATAGAATGTAAACAGAGTAACACTGTTTTAGCACAAAACTTGCAGCTCATTCAATAGCTTTATCGTTACAAAGTAATATATGTATAGAATGTTAACATAGTAAAAATTTGTTCCAGTATTTTTATTGAAGCTAAACTGGCTGTTGCATGCGGCTTTACTCTCAATTACAAGATTTATTTTTTAACAATTATTACAATACCTAAATATAATTCTTACAATACATAGCTATTGTAAGAATGACATTTTTTTTTATTTACCTCAGAATTTAAGTTAGACCTACACCAACACAACTGTGAAAACTATATCCAAACATATTAACAAAAAAATACACCGTCAGAGATGATCTAAAGATGACAATCAGACAGTGTCTATAACATCGGAAAATTAGAAGTTAATCGTTAAAAAAGAGAGGTTGTATAGTCGACTGTATGTATCTTTGATTATGTATGTGCCCCGATTCCTCCATCAGTTATGAACCGATGTTAGAATTTAAATTTTATTTTAAACATGTTTTTGAGGAAAAAGACCATAAAATTTTGATAAAAATCGACGTAATTTTTCTTTAATAAAATTAAAATAACTGTTAAATGTGTCTTGAAAGGACAATGTCCATTCTTATATGGCATACCGGACCATGTTGCATCTAGTTAAAACATTTTTTTTTATGGAGACTAGATTTATTACATTAACTTCTAGAGGCTATTTTCGAAAAAATCCCGGGTTTCGGAGATATTTGATAAAATCGAAAAATTGATTCATAGAAAATACCTTCTATTGCATTCTACATTTATATGACAGATCGTGTAAACGTCATGTATGCAAGGCAAAATTCATACGTTTATTACTTTTAAATTAAATTCCCTGTTCGAAATTCTAAGAAGCGTAAGTCGTAAGAAATTATAGAAATAACTATTAGACAATTGTTAGCTTAACCAAATATTCTGATGCACCAGCATGAAAATGTTTGGTACCACTTTTGGGCATTGTTTTTTCCAAAAAGTTATCTCATTACTAGAACCTCGATCAATATTTTTCATCGTAGCTTATCGAAGAGACAACTAGTTCAGGGCACGCTCGCCCCATTTTCGAACTAAGGAACCGTTCAACTTAGTTTTGCGAGCAGAGACGCTAAAAGCTTTATAGTACAAGTTCTATAGTTGTCGTAATTAATATTGGACAAACGGCGCCATATTACTTCATATTCTTGACTGATTGACGACACTTGCAAAGGGCCTGCTTTGATCCAAAAATATATGGACGCTTCCATGTAACATTAATAGAACATGGAATGAAACGTATGCTGTTTAAGTAGCTTACTCGAATGCATCCATTTGTCAAATAATAATGTAAATATTTTACCAAACAGTCGTTACCATATTGAAGATGTTATATTTGATTGTTTTGAGTAAAATTATACAAACAAGCGCTGCGTATTTCCAGAGCGCAATGTAACATTACCATCAATGATTTTGGTTCAAGTTTTTGTTAAATGTTTATATTCTAGAAAATTCGCACTGCTTATTTGAAATAATTGCCTGTTGATTGTAAAAAGAATTTTAATTTTAAACTATAATTTCCGTAGGATACCTACAAATAAATCTCTGCACAAGATTTTATTTCACAAAAAATTAATAGGTGGTAGAGCATAACATCTTTTCACAGCTTTTGCTGCATTTCTACGGCCGTGCTCGCCCGGGGAAGTACCACC
>JAOCPS010851827.1:0-18627 GCA_025505425.1 Graphium colonna
GATCAATACAGGAGGACTTACGCGTGGGGACGTTAATGTGTATATTTAAATTATAATTGTGGCATAAATCTTGTAGCCCATTTTTAATATATCCCTTTCGTAGCGTGTTAATGTTAAAGTCACCTACAATAACTATTTTACTTTTAGATTTATATTGCTGAAATAAGTCGTGTAAAACTTCATTACGTTTATATAAAAATTGCATTGGATCGGATTGAGGAGTTTTATATACACATATAATAATAAGATTTGTGTTTAGGATCTCTATCCCGCAAACCTCAAACGTATTTTGCATTGCATAATTTTTTATAAAAGTTAATTCTTCAGAAATAATACCTCTTTTTACAAGAATCATAATAACATATTATAAGCTAAGTTATTATTAAATGTATCTATTATCTCTAAGTGTGTTCTCCTAGAAGACTCGCTGTCGTCCCTTCGCTCCACTATTATACTTGATCTCCACTCTAGAAGTTCGCTTAAGACCACCTTCGCGAACTTCTGGCTTCGCGCTTTTAAATCGCTCTCTAGGGGTAGAGGAGTACCACGTGGAGTCGGGATGATCCCCGGACCTGTCGGGATGATGAGTATATCCATGACATTCTCATTAACCGCAAACTAACAGTTTTGTACATTGCAGCATTTTGTTTGGCTTGTTTCGAAATGCGATCCCTGCACCGATGTGCGGAATGCGCTTTTTAATAGAAATTGAAAAATAATATTTGACCGGAAGTGAAAAATTATTACACAAAATGTCTTCTGACCGTGTTGAATAGTAAACATGTAAATGGCGAATAAAACTTATTTTCAATTAATAGTTAAAAAATAATTATGATAGTTAAACGTTAGTGTTTGTGCAGCATTATGCAAAAAAGTTGTAATGTATTTATGAAAAATATATATACGAATATGTATGAACGATTTATCAAAAGCTTTAACAAAAACATATTTTTTTGTTCCATTTTCCTTTAGACATGTTTCAACATTTTCAATTGTGGATTAATTGAAAATATTTTCACGTTGATATAATAGGCATGTGATATTTTAGTGATTTTTCACTTGTTATTGGTTATATAACGTTCTCATTGTAGGCAACGATAACGTTGTATAACCGATAGCAAGTGAAAAAACAGTGAAACGGCCCATACTTCATATAAACATGACCTTGTCTTCAACAATGTCTACGGTCCATACAAATTACAAAAGTTTGTCTTAAGTTTACGTAACACTTAATTATAATATAAAAGTAGCTGAAAAAAGTATATACTTCGATACCATATTACTAACTAAAATGTGCTTAAATTCAAATTTACGTGATATAAATCATGTAAATTCAAAAACAATAATTAAGGTATTACAATTTCTCATCCCTTTTTTAGAAATTATAAAGTAACAAAAAATTAAACAGAAGTTTATTATATTCTAATCGTCCACACACACACATACACACACATGTACATTATTTTTTAATTTTACCAATTGCCTTCTGTCTAATGAAAGTCTTTGCCTAATAATAGTAAGGTACTAGTCACATCAACTGGCTTAGTCCATTGGATACTAGCTTAGTCCGGTAAACTAATTCCCATTAAGAATTAGCTAAGTTCATTGCGTAAGTTTATTAGTAGCTTCTTCTTCTTACTCTAACTCTTCTTCGCCAATTACTTGGGGTCGACTTCTAATCCTACCAAATATTACCTGACAATCACTTTTTAAACCAGGCGAAGAACATCTGACCTTCTCAACCCAAAGGGATATACTAAATTTAAAGGTTGGGTTAGTTGTCAAGATATTTGAAGGCACTGATGTCCTGAGATGTGATGAGGTGGTAGACCATAACATCTTTTCACAGCTTTTGCTGCACTTCTACAACCGTATTAGCCCGGGGAAGTACCGCCGCCCTTCATAAAGTCGGCATAAAATAAAGTATGCATGACTTTTGGGGATGCTTAATGGCCATGTCTACCCTTTTCTTTGAACAATCCTTTCCCCTCTAAATTCTCAATCCCGACCCCATCTTGTCCAATAAACCTATTCTATCCAATGTTCCTGGTTGACAACGCACTCGCGACTCTCCGGATGTTGCGTGTGAATATGGGCGATGAGATCGCTTTCTATCAGATGAACTGTCTGCTCGTTTGTCTTCTTTTCCATTAAACAATGTTCTTTAAGGATTGCTATAGTGTCCTTGATAACCAGGATCAACATTTTATATGTCCATTTGACACGGTTATTAAGTCCCGGTTATTAAGCACTAGGTAAGTCTACGAGATACTAGCTAAGGCCATTAAACATTAGTTTAGTCCTTTAAGTACTAGTAATGTCCACTAAATATTGGGCAAGTCCGTTAAACAATAGTTAATACCATTAAACACAGGCTTAGCCCCTTAAACACTAGCTAAGTCCATTAAACACAAACTACACAGATTTTATAGCGGTTTATTTTTTTTTAAATTTTATCACCCGACGTTTCGAACCCTTTAGAGCGTTCATGGTTACGGGTAGGACTGAGGTGTTTGATGTCTTGATGTCACTTTTCAATCCTGCATACTTTCCGCTTGTATATTAATTTTTGTTTCGATCTATCAAATCACACTGATTTCGAAGTTAGTTTATGCCTTAGTTATTTTCGTCCGTACGCGTACGTAGCGGGCGCATTAGCCCGCGGACGTTCACCTTCGAGCCCAGACCGGTGGACATGCGGAAGTGATATGACTGCAACGCGCACTTATCGGATCAGATGCAGGACCTTCTCAAGTACTGATGCTTTAGTGTCCTCAGATAAGTCTCATAAGGCAGACGACAAGAGTAACTCCAAGAAACTTTGAACAAATCGTTTGTTTTGGTCTAAAACACTCTCGAGAGCGTTCGGTAAGTTTGTGATTGTAATTTGTTTATATTGTTATCGTTGACCAATAATTCACATCTGGGGGGTCATAAATATGGATATAATTTATGAATAATATCTAGAGCGGTGATCAGATGTAGACCCGTTGACATTGCACTGGAGCGGCTCGGAGCTCCTAGCGATGGCACGTATCTAGGAGCAGCAATGTCAATTATTTCACCGGACCACTTCCCTCAGCGTATCTAAGGTCGCGTCTCGCGCTGTCCTATATAACGTGACTACGGCGCTTGTTTCTTACAACCTGGTCCGATCTCACGCCGCTAACACACGCATCCGAGAACCGTAGTCCAGTACGTAGAAGTACGTAACACGCCCCTTACTGTCAAGGTCACCCAATAGTAGCGAGCGCGCGTTTCAGTTCGCGATTAGCTTATCGATATATCCGTAGTGTTGTGCGGCGACATTGATAATAATTGTCGAATACCACCACCGTGCGTTTTGCTTGCAGCGGGAGCGGTTTGACCAACTCGTCAGTCTGCGCGCACCAGTGACGGCAGTGCAACTGTGAAACGAAACGATACGCCGGCATCGCATTTTACCGCGTAAACTGCACGTGCATACAAAATGAACAGCTACATCACTATCGTAAGTCACTGCATTTTTATTCCAACACATTTATCCCAAAGTAAAAGAATCGAAATTAACTTTATGCTACCTTTTGCGTACTTTATGTTAAAATAAATATTATCAGCAAATATTTAAAAAAAAATTAAATTGCTTGAGTAATAAATAAAGAAAATAACACTCATATAGACGATTCTCTATTTGTAGTCGAATATTTTTATTTATATTTTACAATGTGAAGAAAAACTCAACTTGTCTTTTAAGCAATCTTTATTAGATTTTTATTAAACATCTATTTAATATTTTTAGAGATAAATTTATTTCTACAGTTTTGCTTAAATAATAAGTCCATTATAGTAGCATATCAAAATAAATAGCTATAAAATACGACAGTCAGTTGGGTGTTAAATTTAGTTGAGTATGATAATGCGACTATTTCGTAAAACATAATCTATAAGTTACGCAAAAAAACTTATTTATATTAAAACGAATTTAAAAATAGTCATGTTACACATTGCGTTTCATTATCAAAATTGCGATGTTATTTTCGTTTATTTCTTCTCAATTATTTGCATATTATGTCTGATGAATATATTCACGTCCGTGAATACGTACTCTATTAGGTAATATATTCAAATCATTTTATAACCATTTAAAGCTGCACATGTGTTGATGCTATATAAAAGTTAAAGTTACTTGTGTACCTATTTAAGTTATTAACGATTTAAGCGTTTTTAAATCGATCGTTAACTTCTGTCTCAGTTGAGCGAAGAAAGGGAACGGAGATAATTTAGTAAACAGTTCACAAATTGTAAGGTAGTAGCTCGTGACTTGGCGATAAAACTGGTTATTTAGTACAAATTTCTTATTTTAACCACATAATGTTCTGATATGGCCACAGTGCAGTAAAAGATTTTTTGCTTGCTACCACAAGTATGTCATTGTTTTGTCTTATTTTATAAAGGTAGTACCCCGTATTAAAATGCATTACACTTTTACATAGTTTGCATACGTCAGTAGTTTTAGATATATATTTATTTTGGTATTTGCGTTGTACATTATAAAATAGATAAAAAATAATACAATACAAGGCTCGTTCGAGAATATTTTCTTATATTTAAAAGTTGCGGAGCATTTTTGAATGGAAAGTGAAATTTTGCACGTACGTGTACATATTATTTTCCAATGGTATTTTTGTAGGTACAAAATATCCCTTTTGCTTTTTCCCTAAACTGTACCAGAAGTAATTTTTAATAAGCCATTTTCAAGACTAGTTTTTTATCTAATGTCGAATAATAACTATAAAAATGAGGTGGTAGAGCATAAAATCCTTTCACAGCTTTTGCTGCATTTTTACGGCCATGCTCTTCCGGGCAAATACCACCACCCTTCATAAAATTGGCATAAAATGAAGTATGCATGACTTTTGGGGATGCCGGATGGCCATGTTTACTCTTTTATTTTCCTATTCCTATCCTCTCTAAATCCTTAATCCCGAACCATCCTATCCAATAAACTCATTGTGTCCAATTTCCCAGGTTGATAACGCACTCGCCACTCTCCGGATGTTCTGTGTGTCCATGGGCGACGGGATCACTTACCATCAGGTCAACCATCTGCTCGTTTGTCTTCCTTTCCATAAAAAGAAAATGAAAAAAAAAATACTTTATATTTTAAATTGAACTTTTTGGTTAAATATTGAAATTAAATCATGGATGACCCTTAAGAGTACTTCACACATTGCAATAGTTAGAGCCAAATACTGAAATTATTCATAAATCTTGAGACTGATCTACTTTGCAAAATTGACTTAAAAATAAAAGACGTATTATTCGAGAATGTAATTCAAAAAATAATTGATTGAAGATAATTATTTATCTGACTCATAAATTACCCCTTTTCTTCGACGCAACCAGATTTCCTTGACATATCTTTCTTGAACTACCAATAGAATTGTAATACTCGTAGTTAGTCCATTACATATCCGGGTGACATTTGTATGTTTTAGTGCAAAATTACTGTATTATTAATATAAATTACTATCGAATTTGAATTAAATATGTAGAGCGTATAAAGTAAACATAAAATAAGGTTTAAAAAATGTTTACCAAACACTCCAGGAAATAAAATTTAAGTTTAATAAAAAATTTAATAAAAATATCAGTATTCATTCTTGGATTTAATACCAATTTCCAAATACGAGCGATGATATAAAGATTTTTAAAAATACATATAATATTTAAAATGTTAAAATTTCAAAACTATATATATTATAAAATAATTTTCACAGAAAATTACAAAAATCGACTTCAAACGCCTTAAAGTGTGCTTTCGAAAACATGTTTTTTTTGTTGCTTTAATTTAAAAAAACAAAGCACTATCTATCTATCCCTTTCAGATAAAAAAGATTTTTTTAAATCGCTTCATAAACGTCGGAGATGCGCGGGAACATAAATAAAAAAAAACTTCCGAATTGAGAACCTATTCGTTTTTTGAAGTCGGTTAAAAATGGACTATTCAATTTTAATATACCTTTCATCATAAATTCCGTTCAATAGTGAATAATAATGTTGTTCTTAAGCACATTGTTGTGGCTGTTTCTAATTAATCACTTTTTTATATAAAATAGATTGTATGAATTAACTTTGTGGTGATTAATTACAGGTAACAAGTCTTAACACCATTTGTCAATACAGGATGTAAATTTCGTCTGTATCCGTTAAGCAACTGAAGCGTGATGGATTAAGAAATGCGAGTGAACCAGTTTTCTGATTCACATGGATAGTAAAAAATTGCTTTGTTAAGTGGCTATTTTCGGCTGATGCCTGAGTAAAATATCTAATAAAATAACATTTTTAGCAGAAAAACGGTTTGTCGTCAAGAAACGATCGGTTTCTAAGGCCAGGGAACGATTTTTTAGTTTTCGTTAAATATTTCCAAAAATTTGGCTCAACGAATACAAGTTTTTTTATTCATCCTCAGATTTAGACATTAAGAAAAAAATAAATTACTTATCTATTTCTATTAGTATAATCTCGCTTTACAAAAAAAGTATCAAAACATATACACAATTTACATATTACACGTATATATCCTGTTTTTTACTAAGTACCGCTCTACTTAACTAAATAATTCATCGGTATTCAACAAACGGAATCAATGGCCTACTTACCTCATTACCTTAAAAAGGTCATCACATTAAAAAAAAAACAGTTGTTTTATTCCAAAACTCGTTGCACAAAATAGATAACGTTTTAATTAGTGTATTATTTACAATTAATCTGATAACGTTTATATTAAAAAAACGAAATGAAATGTAAAAAAAAAAATAAAATGTAATATGAACATGGCTTGTATATATACTATTAAATATGACCACGATCTTAATTGTTGCTAGAAAATATATTTTTCTTTTAAAATAATCTAAATAAAAAGTTAAGTTTATTACAATAAAACATTTGTTACCAAGTGTATAGAGCATAAACTTGTTACAAAACTATTAGAATTTTGTGTCTGTAATTTAATGTCTCATATATGTTTATATAATTAATTTGTTGTGGAAATTTAGTTTTCGCCATTACAAATATTGAATAAGTTGCGATCTATTATTTAATTTCCTTATTATCTCTAATAAAACATAGCTAATTCAACAAACCTTAGCATTTAAGGGAAACCACAGAAAGCAAACGAGAAATTACTACACGAATATTTAGACGAAATATAAATTTAATGAAGATTACGTTATCTCGATTTCCATAAGATTTTGAGAGCGTTATATATATGACTTACGTCATTTATGTTGGCGCTCAATAATTTTGCTTCCTCATCGGGAAAGTACAGAAACTCTTACATTTGGATAATAAATTGAATGAGAATTCGACAACCTCATCTTTGCAAGCGTGTTAAAGCCGTTATAAAGTGGGACAGCAATCTGTTATAAATCAAACAAAAAGTATGATAAATTACGGTCATGGCATCGTTTTGTGTACTGAACAATAAATATAATATCCTAAAAATAGTATATTGCTTATGAGGATATTCGAAATTTAAAATGGAATAACTTAACGGACTATATTGCGGTTTGTTCGTTATGTCATGATTTTTTTATCCTCAAATCAAAGTTACCAATATATAATATTTAAAATTAAACAACTGGCCACGGATTTTATCGCGATTTATTTTTGAATTTTCATCACTCGACGTTTCGAATACTTTACAGCGTTTATGGTCACGAGTAGGATTGAGAAATTTGATGTCCTGGTGTCATTTGTTAATCCTGCACGCCGTCAGCTTGAATATTAATTTCAGATTGAAGTTCTGTCCGAACAGAAAAAAATATCACGCCATTGGAACAAATTTGTTCGTTAAAGTTGCAAGTAAAATTATTCGTTGCTCCTAAGGTTATTTATGGCAATATTGTAATCTTTGATTTAGAGGTTTTCTTTTTGTAAAGTACTTTATGATTTATTTACAAGAATACCGATACGCAGTTATTTATAAACACGGTACTTTCAAAATACTTTCCCTAGTATTTATCCGGTTCATTGAGATAAGCACATAAAAAATCTTATTTGTTATGTTGTATATGCAATGTTAAATACATTTCATACACAACATAACATTTTTACTAATCGATAAAGACATATAATATACGCCTAAGTATGCCACATATAAATATAAGTGAATGGCTGTATCATTAAAAGGTTTATTTAAATTTTACGTTTATGTTAAGCTTGTGATTCCAAGAAAATATTCATTAATATTTTTAAAGTACAAATCGTCTTTGTACTTGTGGATGAGAATCAACGTAAAATGATTAATAAATTTGCAGTTTAAACGAAGGTTGATAGATCCGCGAATAAGATAAAACAATTTATTTCACTATTTTAACAACTATTTAATGTGACGGGTACAAATTACGAAGTTGTTTATGCAGGGATGTCAAGAACAGATATTTAAGTGTTAAGTAACATTAAAAATTCATTCACAAATACGTAACCTTATTTTGTAAGATGATAGGAAGTGTATTCTATAGTCCAGTCATGCACGTTCATAACAAACTATTCTCTTTGTAATAATTAAGTCAATCTAAAACTTCCATACATCTAGCTATATAAAACTTATTTTATTTCATTTGAACAGAAAAATGTAAATTTTTTTTAAATATTTTCGTTGCGTCAACAATATAAGAAAAGGATTTAACCGTATTGTAGACACCAAACAAGGTCAGAATATTTTTTAAAAGCTCCAAATCTTTTATCGAGGCAGCGTGACAGTATCTACGATGGCCTTCTATCCAGTGACACTATATTATTTGTGAATAGCTGAGTTTTTTCATTGTCCAAGCTTCCTTTTTAATTCTCTATTTGAGGCCTCAGTCACTATGCGAGTCAAGGCGAATTTAAATTTGTACTTATATTGTTTTAATGTCGATTCAGGCCTTGTGCCTGTGTTTGTAATCTCGTACCGACGGTTAACCTTACGACAAACTGCGTTTTATGAATGACACATGCACATACATGGTTATTCTAACAATATTACGATAAAATTGACAAGTCAGATTTAACTATTTCGAGTAACATTTGCGAATTACAATGACTTTGTAATAATCGTTGAATTATGTCACTCATGCGTTGATGTCTATTGTATGAAAATAGGTCAAGTTAAGAAAACCCTATATTGCAAGATAAATTATTGAAGAAAAAATGTTTCGATTTCAAAGTAATATTATATTATATAACAGGCAGTAGAGTATATTTGTATTATGACATTTGAGAAACATTATTGCGGAAGCGGAAGTTATAGGCGTAGCCGGCTCGGGCATGTGGGAACGGGTATGGTAATACGCAGCCCGAGGCGAGCTTCCCGCTGCTTGTGTGTGACTAACCAGTGTCCATTCATGGCGCGTATGTATAGACTTGCTTATCTCTAACTAGACACATATCGTGTATTTATAGTGTGATTTAATTACGCGTCTAGACAAAACCTTCAACTGTATCCTTGTAACGTGTTTGTCTAATTATTTAACTGTATCCTTGTAAACATAGTTAAATATCTGAGCGGGTTTTAGTGGTTGTTCGATTAATTATTTTGAGTTAAATTAATTTATTACATCTGTAAAATATACATATTCTATTTGATTATATTTAAACTGTTGTACTATGATAATGAATTGTGAAATGTTTGTGTATGGCTGTTCTAGGTCTTAAATTGTTTACCGACCTGATTTTAATCGCTGAAAGAAAACGTTCGTTATTTTTACAGTCTCAGCAATGCCTGAGGGTCGATGTTTGACCTTCGTCCACTTTCGATATTTACTGTCAATTTTATAATTGTAAGTAACCGGTGCAAAATTGACTTGGAACATGTCGTGTAACACTTTAAACGCTTCTAAACGTAAGTTGTCACGTAACAGTCGTTTTTGTTAGCCATTAACGTGTTTCATAACCGTACTTATTTGGCCTTCTCTATGTAGGTGACAACGACCCTTTAAACTTGTTTATATGAAACACAAATTTCGTCGTTGTGCCAAAGACGCTAAACATATTTATCGTTGTTAAAAATTGCCATGCTCGTATATTTATTTTTCTCTTCTTTTATCATTTTATAAACTTATGTGTAGACCAGTTTTTGACAAGACTTGATATTTTAATGTAATATTTCTAAGAATAAAGAATAATTTATGAAATATCTAGCAAGAAAATTTTGGTATCTATATAATCATATAGCTTAGCTGTAAAACTTACTATCAAATAGATAAAATAATAAATATGAACAGCTGTACTAAGTACAGCTGTAACAGTAATTCATTTGTAAATTTGATACAGTAATGATAATTATTACAAGTATATACTTGTGATAATTAACATTTCGAATCCATTTTTTTACGAATATTTTGGATTACCTCATATTCTGCACATGTACGAAAAGTTAATTACTAAATAAAGATGTACTACAAAAAGCCAAGGCTGGGGACGATATCGCAGTAACGATCAAGTTGTAATCACAGCATTACGTATGTTAGACGAACACACATAATTTGAGTAATATTTAAAGTTTTGCCTGCGTAGGTGGATAGATTTCTTGAGCTCTTAGTTTTATCCAATATTATTAAACTCAGGCGACAGGCTTAGCATCGCCATAAGTAACATGAATGATAATTTTGTTATAAAGTTTGAACTTTTAGGTTTATTAACAAGAAATAGTAAATCATATATCTGCAATGGTAGCAATTATTAATCCACTGAAAACAACGGGTCTTGAACTAAGCGTAAATCCAAAACCCTGCAAATATTACTTTATACTCATCATTTATACGTTTATTTTTAAAACACAAAATAAATAACAAGAACAGTAGTCTATACTCATAAATAGTCATGATCAAATATTTTATCCATGGAAACCAGTTTATAAATGAAATAATAATAAAATAAACTTCACAAAGAAGGATGTCCGGTGCACGTGGTATATATTATCCTTGGACGAGTAATTTCGTTTTAAGGTAAAAGGATCTCTGGTGTTTACCTACATCCATCATAATACATATTATTATAACTTACGTCAATATGAAAAACACATATAAGAAGTCGTATATATCATACAGTAATATTTTCATTTCCTTATATGATTTAAATACCCCATAAAAATACTGTAAACATAAACAAACATTAGGTCGTTACAACTATGCAGAGAGTTCGAGAAACGTTAAGATGATATTAAAAGAACCAACGATACTAATGTTACGTAATTAAAATTTTTGATGTTGGATAACATATGCTTAAAGTTTGAGGTCACATGATTCCTATAGCATACTCATCGTTTTCATCTTATTTATGTATTCAAAAAGCTGTTGCCTATGCGGATGATTCATGCACAAAGACACCTAGATCCCAAGCAAAAATTTGTAGGCCATACAAAAAATTGTACCGGGTGAGAATCGTACTTAAGACTAGGAACACTGAAGCAATACCTGGTATACTTAAATATATATTTACATAAAGCGTTAACAACCTTACTTGAAGTAATTTTCACACTTTTGTTTTGTTGCGACAACCAAGAAGCCCTCGAGTTAAGAAACCCGAGGAGGGCGTAATTTATGTCTCAAAGGGTATATCCTACGTGACAGAAATCCCGCAAGGTTTGGATCACGTGTTTGCTCGCCGCAGTGAAACCCAATCAAGTGTGAACGCACTCCGTTGCGACACTCTGACGCAACTCTTGGACCGCGGCTATTGTCTTTTCTCGTTTCCAATGACCCATAATGGTGGTACTATTATTAACTGAGAACAAATCCCACAAAGGTATGGTGTTGACTTCGAAAGGTTCTCGATTTCAATTCTGCTAGTATATTATTTTTCTCTTATAAGTATATACTTGGTTTAGATAATTCTGTTATTCGCGGAAAAAAGATGAAAGATTTTGAGAGGAATTCGACCATACATTTTTTTCGGTACGAATTAACATAAATTTGTTTTCATTGGAAAAGGTTATTTACATTAATACTGTAATAATACAATACAAATATTTTTTTGTATTGTAACAAAACCGTCTTCCATTCATTTATTTAATTCATTGAACTGACATATTGCTACCTCAATTCACAAACAAGCTGACTCCATTTCATTGAATATCAATATATTCATATTCAATATTGATATTCAATCATAAAAAACAGTAATATTTTTCAAACTATATACAAAAAAGAATGAATTTCATTACGTAGAGAAACCAGACAGGTTTTCGAGTAGCTATTTATTCAAAGAATTGACAACATTAGATTTTAAATTGAGGCAAATCATGTCCTTGCCACCTCCAAGTTTTTGACAAAGTATCGATGTATAAAACACATTTATTAAACTTTACGTGAACGCTTATATTTAATCATGATTATATATTCGATAGCGGTTGATAATTAAATTACGTACAATTAACTATTACAGTATCTATGATCGTTAAGATTTTTAGTTAAGATTATTTAAACCCGTTTTGTTGCGAAATAAGAAGCCCTTATGTTGTTAGAGTAAATTGTGAACGTGAAAATAGAGGCATCCGCCAGTAGCAGTGTAGCATTTAACATATACAAATTACCTTTGGAGTATGCAAATTTCAATTCCCTCAAGGATTTATATAGATCGTGAGGAGTGTGCGCCGCATACTTACGTCGAATGTTTTACTTCGAGTAAATAAACGGCCTGTATTTTACTTTAGATGTCGTTCCATGCAGATGTCGCAAGCGTCCTTCCAAGGATGTTTGATGTTGCGCATAAAATAATTTACTTGATAAATAATTAGGCAATTTGACCTTGCCCTATCACTAGACGCATCGCAGATAGATGAGTCATGTTTAAAAAGCACAAACACAAAGAAACATTGTGAAGACATTAACAGAACTTGTACGGTCGTTAAGTTCTTGCAACATGGATATATGTATTAAGGAATTTTATAGCCACCCGAGAAGTCTTTTAAGATCTTTGAAGGTTCACTGTATTAAATTAGACATCAGATCATATTCGATCTTTGTTAACTATTTGATATTAATTACAGAGATGGTTTGAAGTAATAAAAGTTATTTAAACTCCAAATTTTTGTGTACGGTTTGAAATTCCAAAGAGAAATATTGGCAAATGATTTTCAAAGTAAGACAATAAATTACCGAGCGATATAATCATCTACATATTTTAAAAAACTAAAATAATAAATGCACTTTGGGGACCAGTTGTGTTGCAGTTGGTCATGTAACTAAAGAAATACCGACAAAACTATTAACACCACAAGAAATAGAATTGGCTGATTACAGTATTTTAAATTAACTATGTCAAGTATATTGAAATATCCTAGTCTCTCATGCAAATAACAAGCCTACCGTAGATTACTAAAATCGACTGTTAATGAAAAATTACAAAATTAAAATGTCACTTGCTTCAATATTGCTGTTAATTACGAGGTCTAAAATTATTTCAAATACTATCTAGGAAATAGTTAATTTACGAAGATATTAACGGAGTGGAAATCGAATCAAGCGAATTTTTACTTAATTCCAATTTGCCTTGATGCAGTTGCAAAGACCGCCACCTTAGCCTAGTGGTACGGACGCTTGCTTTACTAACTGGAAGTTGTGGGTCAGAATCCAACGGGGGGATGACGACTTTGTGTTGTTGTTTCTGGGTTGAGTTAAGGCAATACGGGCTAATAATCTCATTGCCTGAAAAGAAAGACAATCCATGAATGGGATGGGCATGTGAAAAGGCAGTGACTTTAAATATTCTGACAACTAATCCATCCTGTAATCAGTCAGTGCCAGTCACTCTATGTATATTCTGATATTCAGGTAATATTTGGTTAGAATCCAACCCTAAGTAATTAGATAATAAGGATAGGAGAGGGGAGAAGAATTGATTGGAAATAAAAAATTATTTTTAAACGCATAAGTCATTATGTTTTATAGAGAGGTTGACAAGTAAGCAGAGGGTCACCTGATGTTGAATAAAGACAGTCACCCAAAACATATGAAAATTTACTGATATGTTACCTGATTTAGAAGGTAGGGCTGTAGTAGAAGGCTATCTGTAATAGAAGAGAATAGAAATTAATAAAGAATTGGCAAGGCAAATCGAGAGGATAGAAGTGATTAAGGAAATCCTATTTAGTAATCTCACAAGCAAAGCGTACTTCATATTATACTGATTTTGATAAAAAGAGCGATTGAAAATTCTGAGTGAGTATAATAGCCTGTGTGTGTTAAGCAAAAACTATATGTATGATTATGTTTTGATGGTAAATTTTGTATATTAGAATGTGAGTAAGAAACGTTTATTATAACTTAGTATATGTGCAGTGGTGCCTTTACTTTAATTAAGAGTTAAGGCTTGCAAATAGAGGTACTCTTGTTACCAAAACTGTCAATTGTAACTTATCGCTTAGCAGTTCCTGTGACAAATCCCGTTTGACTTCGCTCTATTCTATTTATTATCAGTTGCCATAGTCTTTCGAAACAGTATCTCACAATTTATGTAACAAATAACTTAGGTACACTAGGAAGTGGCGAAATCGGCCCTAAGTGTAGCATTGATGAAACTTTGCTTGCTATAAAATTATATAGGTGTAGCTATTATAGTGTTAAACATAGATATTGCCTAGACAAGTTTCAATTATTTTAACTGAATTCTTGCGACAGATTTTATCATGTAAAATTTATGGACTGTATTTAAACATTTATTAATGATTTTTTGACAGTGATTGATATTAATAATTCGTAAAGGGCTTGGGCACAAACGGCCGTGTATTTACAAAATTGGTAATTCTTGCGAAAGCTTCTAGATCACCAATATTACACCAGTTCAATTGTAATATTACACCTACACATTGATCTCGTTTACATGAAAACAGCATTTATAATAAACAACAACACAATAATAAAGAAACAACTCTTGCTGCATTTCTCTTCTCATGATCATTCGATAAAGAATGTACTTCCGCTTCAAAATCAAAGCCAGCCTAATATAACATCAGACTTGTGGTGTTGTCGGATGACGATTTCAATCCTCTTCTTTCGCCACTTTTTTCCTTTTTCTAATATGTGTAAAACATATTCTCAATCTCTCATACCATAGAAATTAACGACATATAAAAGGATCATGGCAGTTTAATTTTAAGCAGAATGTTCAAAATATCATATTCTACTGATCAGTTATGATTACATCGACAGTGCGAGTGATAATAAGAGATTAATCTTGTAGTGTCAACATCATCCGTGTCATCTTCAGAATTGCGTCATATATGCTAAAGGAAATCCAAATCCCCACGTCATATGACCAATGAATTGTGCCACACGTTGAATAACCGGCAATCAGCTGACCGTATATCGGAGTTCACTGTGGCCCGCCTTCGTACAGACCTCCGCTGAGGTCACACATCAAGTTCAGCCGCTTGTTTTGATTCTAAACCAGTTGGCACATGTTCGCACGCGTGTGCTTACGTAACGAATTACCATGTTTCCGCGGTCCACCGTCACCAGTTCGCGATTTATATGCGGATAGGAATAACCTTAAAGACACGACCCATTGTTTGGATGAAAATCTGAAATTAATATTTAGTCGGTTTTAAGTAAACATATAATAATTTACATATAAGAAACGGCATATTTTATTGTAGTGCAACATTTGTTTATTTAAGAGCCTGCATTTAAAGAACAATGCCCATTTTTATATTGCAAACCGTACCAAGTTATATGATGTTCAAATATGATTTTGGAGACTAGACTTGTTATATCAACTACTATAGAAGATAATATTTTCGTAAAAAAAACCCTGGGTTTCGGAGATATTTTATAAATTTAAAAAATTGATTCATAGAAAATAACTTCTACTGCATCCTACATCACTATGATAGATTGCGCAAACGTCATGTTGGTAAAGCAAAATTCATACTTTTATACTTTAAATTAAATTCCATGCTTAAAAACAAATCCATAAAGCCAAAAGTCTTAAAAAATTATTGCATTTTGATCTTGATGCAAGAGAATTCTTGGTACTAGGTTTGGGCATTATCTTTTACAATAGTTTTCAAAGTCACATGTATTGTAAATCGCATACTCTGTGATTTGTTTTAGCTCAGGATTCAGTTGTATATTCTACTTTCGGAAGAATATTATTTTGTGTAGATTAGAATTATTACTGTATTTTGACATATCACGTTTTTTTATAACCTGCCTTTAGGCAGATTGTCGCATGAGCATATCGATGTTGGGATATTACTTATTTTGAAGAGGAAGGTACTTGGTAAAATAATTATTTTCTTACTTTACAAATCTCATTGCACTCACTGCCGAACAGTGCCTTTCGAACTAATATTTTATTTGACAGTAAATATTGTTATTTAATAATATAATTAAGTTATTAAGTGTCTGAGTTTCAAAGCGCATTGAAAGATATATTGCGAAAGATTACGAGAAACACGACTAAGCTCATGGAATAGTTTTATTGGATTTAGTAGTAGTTTAAGTTAGTTGCGGAAGTCGTACTGAAGTTTATTCGATTGTGTTGTAAATGACTATTACATTAACATCTATCTATGTTAAATCTTGTACCGTTTATGTTTCGACATTATATATTACCATGTATTTCGAGCTTTATTTGCATATTTTCAAATGAGACTTACTTAGTTTTCCAATCATTACGCATATTTAGACGAAATAAAGTCTTTATTCCGTCCAGAACGTGAAAAGCGTTTAAATAAACTTCGAAGATGCGCGCAAAAACAACTGTTGTGTTGTATTTCAAGACTTTGTTTAATCTTCTTCTTTGTTTTTAATACATACCTTAAACGTAGGAACATATCTACTCACTTTGATATGTTAATATGTCTTGACGATATAAGGAAGTACGGAATTCGTAATTAGTTAATATTACTGCTACATCTTTTGATACTTTTGTAAATCATTTTGTAAAATTTACTTCTTAAAATATAACACCTCAATGAATTTCAATTGATGTTAATTACAGACTTGTTGAAACTATGTAAAATAATCATTTAAAACAGTATCACGCGACAATGTTTACCAATTGGGCTCAGTTAGGTGTGGCCATTTTGTAAAATGATTTTAGTGAATTCCAAACTATATTACAGTTATACCTAAAGAGAACTAAAATTCTCGCAATGATTGGAATTCGTTTTATGTGGTTTCAGTAAATGTCACGGTGGTCTAGCAGTGTCATAATTTTCAGCAAAAACCACTTGACGCGCTCTTTATTTGTGTCATGTAATTTTAATGTATAAATACGGGAAGGCTGTGTATGTATTCTTTTTATTCGGACCATGATCCATAGATATTAATTAAATAGTACAATATTTGATAACTTAAAAACAAATGTTGGCATTTCATTTGATTCATTACGTTTTAATTCAATTTATTACATTAAGCTTAGCTTACATTTATTTCACACAAAATATAAAAGTCATTAAAATAGTGTTTAATAAAATAAGTATCTTTTTACTTCAGCTCATAATGACTTCTTAATAATTAATTTCGACATATTTCGAATAAATTTTATACAAGTATTTTACCGTTCTTCAACTGTGTTAAACGTTCTTTTTTATGGACAGTAAGACAAACGAGCAGACGGTTCATCTGATGGTAAGCGATCCCGACGCCCACAGACATACGCAACATTCAGAGAGTCGCGAGTGCTTTATCAACCTGGGAAATTGAATAAAATCGGTTTATTGGATAGGATAGGTCGGGATTAAGGATTTGGAGTGAAAGGAGCGGGAAAAGAAAAGGGTCCCCCCCAAAAGGCCATCCCCAAAAGTTATGGATACTTTATTTTGTATCCACTTTATAAAGGGTGGTGGTACTTTCCCGGGCTAGCCTTAGAAGTGCAGCAAAAGCTGTGAATAGATGTTATGTTCTACCATCAGCTCAATTTTCTAAACAAGATTTTGGAACTTTTTGTTTCGTTTATTAATATAATGATTATTGTTTGTTTACAGGTTTTGATAATCTGCGGAAGCGTCGCTCTCTCGACGCCGCAATATGAGCATTTCGGGGGCGGCTTCGCAGATGGTTACTTTGGCACAAGCTTTGGGGTCCCCAGCTATAGCGGTCTGTCGGCTGCGGGTGCCAGAGACCCACGAGCGAACAGAGGTACGAATTATGTTTTTTATTAGCGATTCTATCTGGTTACAATTGACCTGACGTTAAAGTTCACAAATTGATATTTGATAAAACCAACTTCAAATTGATTCTTTTATATGAAAGATGTGTCAAATGGGAGTGGTTCAATTTGTCAAGTAATTGATGCGATTTTGATTTTTTCTTTGGATTTTGAATTTTACTTCGGATATAACTTAATGACTTTACGACTTAATGAATCGAAGTAAGTCAACATTTCGATTATTATTTTATGTATAAAAATCCGTTTATAGTTATTATGGTGTAGCCGTGTGACGTTGAGTTTGCAAGTTCTTATAAATATTTTTCAACAGCACAACAACAATATTATTAATATAAATTTCGCGAGTGGTAGTCAGTAGATGGACAGCTTGCTACGCTAAGCTAAGTATAACTTTATACTTAGCTTAGCGTAACAAGCTGTCCATCTATCGGTCCGCCGTGGCCGTAATTTCGGTCAAGAGGACTTCCTCTTGACTGAAATTACGGC
>JAOCPS010852041.1:0-18619 GCA_025505425.1 Graphium colonna
GCAACTCTCCGGATGTTGCGTGTGTCCACGGGCGACGGGATCACTTACTATCAGGTGAACCGTCTGCTCGTTTGTCTGTCTTTGTCTTAGTACGTAGCGACAGTGATGATTCAGAGTGCTTAAGAGTTAGTTCTTATTTCTTAGCTATGTGAACTCACCCTAAATTGTGACAGGGTAGAGGAATTAATCAATCAAATACAATTTATAAGGAAAACGTGCCCGGCCTTACCCGAGGACGCAAACGAAGCGTGTTATTGGAGAAAAAATCTAAGTGGCAATGAATACTTTGTGGTTGCCGCGGAGGTAACCTTGTCTTAGAGGTCTCCCTTTATGTAAATACCGGCTGGTAATAGTGTTGGCACCCACCTTGTCATTGCCTGCTTAGCTCTTAAGGAGTAGCGTGATAAACATTACATAGCCTAAATTATTCCTGATCCATATACAAAATATATTTTTGATGATGATTGATTGGCTGCGGCGTCTCACGTCGTGGGTTCGATTCCAAGCAGGATAAAATATTTGTACGGTTTATAAATATTTGTTTCGGATCTGGATGCTTTTTCTTTGTACAAATTATGTTTGTAAAACGCTCTTGTAACAAAAGACCTAGATGTTACAATAGGGTCAGCGTTTTCTAAAGAAAAAATCCGGTTAATAGTCCTGGAGATAAATGTGTAAACTAAGAAAAAATCGTCAATTTTGTTACATTAGTCCGTGGGTAATTTAGGACGACAAAAATCATGCCTTTTCAAGTTGACCAGCCATAAAATCTGTCTAGTACACAAGAAAAATCATTATGGGACAAAAAACAAAATTGCGATCCCATTGCAATTATAAAACGTTGGTATGCAAATTTTGGTTTGTTTCTTCTTTGTGTTGTACATTGGTAAAGTGGGACTTTTTTAAATTAATTTTTATGCTAAGTAATGTGCATGTGAAGCTGTAAGTATATATTTAATTCGACGTATTAATAATTATGTTATGTATTGAAATCATATGTATGTTTTTATTAATTATTACGTTACTGTACAGGATTTAATATAAATATTCAAGTATTATTTTAAATATAATATTTTTAGTATATTGCACATACCACGATCTATCTCCATGGCTATGGTTGTCTGGTAGAGAATGCCTTAATAGCATTAAGTTCGCCAATCGTATTCCTTATTTAAGGGTTGCAACAAAGTTTAAATAAATAAAAAAATTGTTTCGTAGTTAGTATTTTTAATATTAACAATCATGTTTGTTATTTAACCATTCAAAGATATTGTAAAAAAAACAAAACAAAGTCGTTTGATTTTTTTATAATATATCATGTTTTAGCGAATCGAGATGGAATGGATGGACTAGCTAAAGCATATAATGATGTCAGCTTAAGCATGACAGCTGAAGCCGTATTATTAATCTTATAAGTACAGTTTAATGTTTTCTTTTAATAGCTTATATAAATAAACTAGCAATATGTCGCGTAAAACTGTCTACAGTATGTATTGCTTATTGTAAATATTGGTAAGATTATGTTTATGATCAGATGAGAAGTCTCGAAGATTACATCTTACACCTCGAGTTTAAATTATTAGTAGTTATCGATGAGACGTCCATATGGACGTGGTGGCGGGGAATTTTGCGGTAGCCAATAAAAATGCGACCTTAAATGACTCTCTAAACCTCAGGGAGACGTCGGGTATGTCTTTTCAACACCATTAGATTAATAATTCTAGTAGTAAATATACCAAATACTATGACTTAAAAATTATATAATCAATCACTAAAATCGTGAACCCGTTTGTATACGAATTACATAAGTTGTTTGCGCTCTTTCATATAAAAATCTTACCTAAAACAGTTGGTTTTTTAATTTATTATTCTGAATCTTTTAACGCAGTGTGCGCTATAATGTTTAACTTAGTTAAACTTTAACTGCTATCTCTCTTTAGTTTAATGGTCCCTGGACGTAATAAATATGGATGCAGTTGTACGCCACGTTGCAAGTTTGAAAAGGTCACTCGCGTTATGGTAGCACATGTTGTGGGTGTTCGAAGTATCTTGCAATTTTGTAAACATGCAAATGTTAGTTGTAAATGGTGATTTATGATTTCAAGTTTGAAGGTTCTGTTCGCCTACGTTGCTTTGGTGGGAATGTCGTTATTTTTTTCCTTAACGAAATGTTATAGCCACATTTATAAGATAAATGAAGAGTATGTCTATATTCCGTTTAATACAAATTCGTCGAAACTTTTATGAAAATACACTTTTGTGAAAAACGTGGAGTTCGCAATAACATGATTTGCAACAATTTAAAATCTAATGTTATCACAATTCTTCGGATAAATAGTTATTCGAAACCTTTTGAAAATTTGATTCTTTTTTATATTTAGTTTGAAAAATATTACAATTTCATATGGTTCTCCTGATAAATCACTCGAATGGATTTAGCTAGTTTGCAAATTAGGTATCGATTAGAAATATATGTAGGTAACATTACTGTAACTTCTTGGTACGTTGGGCAATATAGTCGGTTCTGTACTTACTCGCTACCTACGTATTACTATTTACTATTATTATTCTACTATTTTATTAATTAAAAACACGATCCATAGCCCATATGGTGCGGTTTAAGGGAACTTTACGTTATCATTTATGTCATGTAGACATTTTCCCCGGGGAGTGGGCCGAAAGTTTGCCCATAAATATCTTCCCTGCACGTGACCGGCTTGCAAATAGGTGAAACGCCGTATTTGGCACGCGTGACTTCTTTGCCTGACAGCTGTGAGGAAGGGTTATGGTTTTGGAAGTCAGAAGTATGTTTGTATCCTATATTATATAACATACTTTAAGTTAACGTCAAAAAGAGGCAAATTGTCTGTCGCCTGTCGCCAGCGGTATTTCCGGACCGATACGACTTGGGGACCTTCAAGAAGAGATTCTATTCCCATCTTAAAGGCTAGCAAAGCTCTTGCAACTCTTCTGGTGTTGCGGGAGTCCTCGTTTGCCTCTCTTCTTCTATAAAGGTCATATGAATCTTATCTCATTTAGGTTCTTCATTAAAATAAGTGCAACGTGCAGAATATGCAAACGTTGCATGTTCTGCAACAATCTAAGATCTAATATTATAACAATTCTTTGAATTTTTTTTATTAGAAAACCTGTCTGGTGTCTTTACGTGATGAATTTGATTCTTTCTTGTATTTAGTTTCAAAAATATGACTTTTCTTATTGTGCCTTGATAAAATTACACAAATAGAGTAACTAGTTTGAGAATTAAGGTATCGAAATAATAAATGAAGTAGTTTGTTTAGTCCGATATCGGCCTATTGTTCGAAGTACAGTTATCTAAATCTATCACAATTGACAATGGGCTGCGATATTTCTACGCTCTGCTTAACATCTGTGCTCTAAAGTCGATATAATCGATTCCAAACGTGACAATGGTACGGACCGATATCTATTTGGATTCAGTTTTATATAAAACATATATAAAAATCGATTGTGCCTGTGTCCGGAATGCACGGCTGTTGTTTTAATGCGAAATCTCTGTGTTTAATATGATAAAACACGAAAAAAAAGCAAAATCAGTATTTAGCATAGACAGTGGCAAGGTAACTGTTTAAGCTAAATAATAACATTTTAACACTAATTATAAAGGATGTTTGGTGCACTCTGTACTCGATTGTCATCATATTTATGTAAAAAAAATAAGGCAAAGTTTTAGCCCAAATTTTCAAAAAGAAGTGTGGCGGATGTGATCAGCTGGAACGCGTGAAGTCGACCTCCCCTCCGCCTTCCGTCTCACTCTGGCCAAGACGTGTCCGCTCGGATGAACATGAATTTTGTAATTAACTTTTTAACTTTAGATTATGATTACTCAGTGGTAAATCAATTTTTATTTTTATTAATATTTTGTTTGTTAATGTATGATCTCCACATTATAACGTCTTAAAGTCTTGGATGTGAGTCACCAGTCACTCTGTTTATATTAAACACATCTATATCGTCTTCGCCCTCCTTCCTTAAGGTCCTTTGTTTAGGTTTTTAATTTAGTGGAATACTGCTTGCACAAGTATTTGTTTATTTCTCGAGGCTTCGATCTTCGATGGTTTAGAACCTTCGTTTTGCAGGCGTTTGCAGTCAGTAAAAAGCACAAAAATAATCTATGAGACCGAAATCTGTCAAGAAAATTGATTTACAAGTAACTTTCAAATACACTAGCTGCATATTGCAAGAGTATTATCATCGTTCGATCATAAATCGATGACGACGTGCATTGTTGACGGATAATCATCTCTGTAATGAAATTCTGTACAAATACTTACTTACTTAATCGATACTTTTCCAATATGAATCTTAAGTATATAGAACATGGAGCTAATTTTCAATGGCCATATAGTAACCAATACACAATCTAACAAATTAACAACTCCACAAATTTGATCTTTAAGGATATAATTTTAAGTATAATTTTTCAATAGCAAGTTGGCGCACATTAAGCACAAGGTGAACGGATGTTAGTATGTATGTGCATAGTGCAACAATGAGCGTCGCGTTGGATTAATGCCAAGCCATGAGCTCCTTGTACGTCCTTATCGGACCAAGTTTTTCTTGCAATGATAGTAAACGTAGATTTGTATTGGATCTTAACGGTGTTCTAAATTCAAAATTTCTTTTATTTCTTCATTGAATTATAGTCCCAAATCCTCCCTCCATATGTGTGAAATACTAAAATGTTCGTTTTTCCTTTCAAATATTCATCTTCGAAAAAAAGAATTATGGTTATTCATAGACACATCTCATATTGACTAATAGTTAAATAATTTTAAAATTTCTTTTATTGAGTTATATCACTAAGAATGAATTACTAAAACGTTTGAAAGATTCTATATTAGAAAGCGACGTAAAACGTAAAAATTGGACTGGACCAATGGTAACTGTCAAGAGATTTGGTATTAGTCCCCGAAAAATGTAATTAAAAATTTAATAACTACATTGAGAAACCTGAAGCTGACTGTTAGTTCATTGATGTAATAACTTGTCTATGAAAATTCTTTCATTGCCTCCATATCCTCTAATAATGAATGATATCGCTATAAACGTCCAGAATATATCGCCGTATAACGTCTTGAGCTATAAATTCAAGTACCAGGAGCTTAGTAACTGTTTGGAGGTTTATGTACCTGAATTCGACTCTTAGTTGATTGGATTATTAAAGAAAATTCTTTTCATAGCGTGTATATTTTGAGAATGAATAATATTGCTTTAAATAAACGATTGATGCATCATATATACTAATATTAAAAAGCTGAACAAATTGTCTGTTTATTCGGTTGAACGCGTTAATCTCGGGAACCTACTCGTCCGTATTAAAAAAATCTTTAAGTCTTGGATAGTCCATTCATCAAGGCAAGTTTTAGGCTATATAACATCACGCTATGACTAATAGGAGTGGACAACGTTCGACGAAAAATGTTGCCAAAACGTGGTTAAACCCCCATAACCGTGTAAGTCGCAAAATCAAGTACCAGGAGCGTAGTAACCGTCAGGAGGTTTGGCATAATTCCAAGCCGCCTCGGTCCCGTGGCACAAGTTACGTCAGTTTACGCGTTACGCCCTATACGGGTGTCGTTTATAACGCTATTGCACATCGTGTAGACGACAAGGTACTCAAACTGTGGAGCGATATGAAGCAACTAGAACTTGTACTATGGCCGCATAGACTCGATGGTATTTGTAGCTTAAAATAGATACAAGTGCTAACATTTTGTATGAAGAATTGTAGGAGCCGCCATTATAGCTTAGTAACTTGAACTATATAACTTAGTTTTTTACACTATATTAAAGGGATTTTGAACAACAGAACTGTGCACAACCGTGCCTTTAGTTCACTGTCGTGCTCTATGGATACTTATATATAGTTTAAGTTTAGTTCCTAGTCGTTGATGATGTCTACAATGCCTAATTGATACAGATAAAAAAATCCATCAATGTGTTTGAAAGAGACATAAAAATTACGTATAATATTATTCTTCATCCGTCTGATGTAGAATAATATTATACGTTAATTTCTTATGTTCATCCGTCTAATGCATAAAATACGTTTTACATAAATTAATAATGGTGTTTAAAGAATTCTATCTAAACCAAAAGGCAATGCCCATTTTTATATGGCATACTGTACCAAGTTTTTTTGGAGACTAGATTTATTGTATCAACTCCTACAGAAGTATTTTTCTTCAAAAAAGCCCTAGTTTCGAAGATATTTGATAAAATGCAATGATCAAAAATACAATAGTTTATATTGCATCCCTCATCTCTATGACAGATTTTGTAAATCTCATGTGGGTAAAGTAAAATTCATACTTTTATGCTTTAAATTAAATTCCCCTTTAAATATCGAATCCATAAACCGTAATGTCGTAAGAAATTATAGAAATAATTACTATATAATTTTAACCGTGATGCATAAAAATTCTTGGTATCACTTTAGGGCATTGTTCTTTAAAATTTGAACTATCCATAAACGATTTTGCTGATATTTCCTAGACCGGAAGAAATACAAGTATATAGAATTGTAGTGGTGATGTACGTCGTAGTAAATCTCTAAAACATATTATGCAGATACAATGTGCAAGTCAGCTATACATACTATTTGCTGCCGACCTCCTTTGACGTATCGCCGAGTGCCTGCTAATAGTATGCAAACTGCACAACGAGTGGCAGGGTCGTTTTGCAAACGCTTTTGTAGGATTACTTGCGGTGCGGCTTAACTAACCGGCGTTCAAGTTTATACATGTCTTCTCCGTTATTTTAATTTTTTAAAAACAAGCCACTCGTCAGATTTTTATAAAAATCTTGTGGGACTATTTTGGAAGTATAACACTATCACATAAAAATAAATTTTTAAATTTATAAAAAACTCGTTTTTCACCCTCAGTGGAACAAAAATAAACATAATCTTTTTTTATGTGAATATGTTGTTTATCATGTACGTATTTTTTTTCTAATAATATTGTGTAATAAGTGGTTAAATTATAAATCTTGTGTATCAAATTGTTTTTATTAGTATTGTAAAAGTTGGATAATTTATATTGTTGTGTGTACCTATACATAAATAAATAAATAAGTGTATGATGAACATTCCTAAATGTTGTTATATTGATTTAAAAAAAAAAACAAACTACTGAACTGATTTTTCTGAAAAATAAAATTGTGAACAATTTCGGAAGAATACCCTAACAGATTAAAAAAAGATTTTTTTTAAAATGAAAGAATTTTGATTACATTCGATTTTAATCATGCTTTTGCGAACTCCACGTTTTTGACAAAAGAGGAAGAAGAAGTGGTTAGCTGGTTTGCGAATTAAGGTATCGATATGTTTCAAGTTTAGTTTTAATAATAAAATATTTATAAAACACATATCTGCTTGTACACTTTATTACAAATATGTTTGTCTCAAATCAATAATAATAACCAATAGACTCATATTTTGCATCTGGACACTCTCTATATGTGTACTAACATTTTCCAACACATGCAGTATTTTTAGTGTCTCTTAAAACTATGCAAATATGCAAGTGCATGCATGCGCTATACGTGATCATGACTAGACTGGATTAGACGAGTCTTTGTTGTCTCCGTTCGGAAGTCTGCAGCGTGTTTTCGAATTTTATCTCTCAATTTGCTATTTGTGTGAAATAATAATAATGCACTTTTGTTTGCGTGTGTCTTTTGTCATGAAATTGCTAAGGAAAATTTAAACGTGATATAGGATAGGGTGTGTTGCTTTATTCAGAATTAAAGAAGTTTTTAGAGGGAAAAATAAAGTTTCGTCATCATATGTTTAGTTATGTCTGCTTTCCTATCGTCATGGGCGTATCTACGGTTATTTCCAGGGTGGGCACTGGACCGTCCTGGGGTGGGCGCTAGACCATCCTGGGATGTTATACCTATCATTCAGAATGGTGTTTTGCACCTAAAAATCTTAAATAGTTACCGGATAATCGGAACATCAGCCAAATAAGTTTCGATAAAATTTTATTTCAGTAGTTTTGTAAAAAGTTTTAAATATACTATGCAAGTTGCCAAGTTGACATTTATGTTTTATTGTTATTTGATATCGATAATTTGATAAATTTCGAATTCGGTTTTAAATATTCGATCGCACGTCTGTCAGTACAGTTGGCCAGCTAAGTTGTAGGTGTAAGTGTAAGTGGGCTTAGATCTCTCTTTGCTTATTTCACGTTTGATATCTAATTTAACTAAACGGATTTTTCTCCTTATCTTCTTCCAATTTCTCCCTATTCGCAGGGTCTACATGGCAAGCATTCGGGTGAAATGTTAAACACCTTGCTTTCATTTACTTAAAGTAACAGTCTATTTTTTTTAATTATCTTACTGCTGGGCTAAGGCCTCCTCTAGTATGAGGGTAAAGGGCATTGTCCACCACGCGGCCCAAGTGCGGATTGGTGGACTTCACACATCATATCACACATTTTCCTTCGCCGAAGGGCACGTACTAATTCAGGACTTAAAATTGCAATTAGAAAATTGACAATTTCATTGCACCAGGGATCGAACTCAGGTTCGTCTCGAGTAAACAGAATTGTCGGCGAGCGCCCGGATATTGAGCTACCACGGCTACACTTCCTTTACTTAATACAGAGTATTTAGCAACTATTATAAATCGAATAATAACAAACTTTTAAGGGACCAAATTGGACGTATCAGCTCATTTGCAGTTCGTTAGCGTCACAGGCCTGGATATTTGTCATTGTCTATTTAGTTAGTTTATGTGAGTCACTGTCAGTCGGTTGACTGTCGGGTCAGTGACGTGACCGTAATTGTGTTATGCGTTGACTCACATTTTTCAACTCGTTGATAATAAATACGACTAAATTTTTTTTTAAATTATCATGCCTTTTTGAACTTGTAAAATTGTGATTAAGTTTTATTATTACTTCAGTCTAAGATGACTTGACACTTTGAAGACCGCATTGAAAAACCTTATTTCTCACATAAGGACCGGCATATTTTTATATTATTTTTTTAATATCTTTTTAGGGTACAATAATTTGAAGTAGACCGCATTACCGCCGTAGCCCAGTGGAGTGGGCGCTTGCCTTACAAACCGGAGGTGGTGGCTTCGAACCGCGCAGGGGAGCAACGACTTTTTGTTGTTGTTTCTTGGTTGGTTTAGGCAATGCGGGCTGATCACCCGATAATGGGAAAAGAAAGATGATCCATGCGTCGGAGGGGCATGTAAAAAGTCGGTCCCGGTTGTCAAGAACACCTTTGACAGTCGTTAAGGGATGTCAGTGCCTTCAAATATCCTGACAACTAATCGATTCTTCGTATTCAGTTTATTCCTTTGGGTTGTGGAGGTCGGATGCCAATCGCTCTGTGTGTATTCAGGTAATATTTGGTTGGATAAGAAGCCGACCCCAAATAATTTGGGAATAAGGCTAGGAGGAAGACGAGAATTTGATGTAGACATTATTTTACCCCTAGATTTATTTCAATCTAAGTGCCTACGGGTGATCACCTGGTCCCAACACGTAAACGGTAAACTTTATACGGAGTGTTCCACCGGTGGGCATGCGGTCTTTAACGTGTTAAAACTTTTTTTAGGATTATTACAAACCTTAGTGGTTTTCTAATTCTATTTGTATGGTTATATATAATTTAAGTTTACGCAATAAAGAACAATGAAGATCATAATATCTGTGCTATGTCTAGCTAAAAATGTAAATACAAAAGTGTTTTTGTTGGTTTGTACATAATTGTAAGGAAGAATTTTTTGCAGACTTTTTTTTAATTGTACATCGAAATCACGTATTTTTTTTCCTTGACTAAATATGTCGAAGGAACAAAATCTTTGGCTTATATTGTTATGTATTGCTTATTTAAATGTTAATAATTTTGTCAGAACTATCACAAAATCAAATTAGTGCTAAAAGCTTTAATTTATAAGTATAATGTTTTTCGGATATAACAGTTAAATTTCTAATAATATTTCTGTTACACAACAAGGAGAAAGTATTCTTTTATAATCGCTCTACATTTCCTTAACTGCTCTTGACGAAATAAGCTTATATATTTATAGGACTGGTAACCTTTTCAACGTATTAATTATCCGTTTTTATTTCTATAAACCGGAAAATATTAAAAATCCGCAATTACTGGCAGTTTTAAGAGAAAAAAGAAAAAGCATAAAAAAAAAGAAACTCGTCGGTGGCTGTCTAACGAGGCAATTTAGCTCAAAGAATAGCTCGCGCCAGAGGGCAAACTATAAATCGTCGCAGAGACCTACCCTTTTCCACTCTAGTCTTTGTAAATATACCCTCGCTAGTCTGAACAACTCCCTAATCCCCAATCTTGATTCAACATGAATGAAGGTACAAAAGAATGCGTTGCCAACTTCACTGTAGTATTATATGTCAAGGACTTCGTAATGAGTAAAAGAAAAAGTACGAAATGCGGTCATAATATTACGCTATTTTTGAAAAATCATTTTGATACGTAAGAAAAGCATGATACAGCCAAGTCTTATAATACAAAAATGAATGTGTTGCTATGCGCAAATCTTGGGAAGAATTTATTAAAAATATTTACTTTATAGTATCTGATAAACCGCGGGTAGCTCAATAAAAATAACGCTTGATGCCTAATTGTAACAATCGTTGTTTTTTTTGTTGATAATAGTCTATTTTTTCAGTTATAAAATATAACAAACACTTAGTAATGCATCATAGGGTAAGAAGAGGGGCTTAATTTCTAGCCCCTCTACATACGAGTCGAGCGCGAAGGGGCTACCCTAACCGGGCCGTGGGTAAACAAACGTAGATACCACGACCTGGTCAGGCGAAGGAGGAACACCACACGAAGCCGTCCCTGCTGCACCGCACGGCGAAGTGCCAAATATGGGCATTCCCCGCGTCAAAAAAAATAAAAATACATCTAGTAATGAGTAATCGGAAAAGAATAGTTTAACAGTATAAACAGTTTTGTATAAAGACTAATCAGCGTGAACAACGAGCTTAACAAAGATTTGCCGTGTTACGTATAATTAAATTTTAATGTACATAATGGATATTTATGAATGCCTCACGTTAATGGAAATTATATTAAAGTACAGTATATTGAAAATACATTTTAAGCAGTGGTAGCTCAGTGTCCGGGAGCTCGCCAGTAATATTGTTTACTCGAAGCGAACCTGAGTTCGATTCCCGGTGCCGGCACATATGAAATTGGTAAATTTTCTAATTGCAATTTTAAGCGCTGACTTACCACGTACTCTGCGGTTAAGGAAAACATCGTAAGGAAACCTGCATATCTACGCCCCATACCCTCTATCTAGAGGAGGCCTTTGCCCAACAGGAGGACATATTGAAAATAGGCTGTTACTACTACTAAAATCATTTAAAAATAGACAAGCATACAATTCTATAAGACGGTTTAATTAGCAATATTCCGCGAAAAAAATTTTTTTTTTCACGGAATATTGCTAATTAAACAGTCTTATAGAATTGTTTACAATGGACTTCCGCAAAGTAATGCCTGATTCTATTAATTATAATAAACAAGCAGTCCAGAGAGAGCACTTTTCGAAAGTATTGATGCAGAAAGCCTCTTCGGTTATACCACTATGCTGCGGAGGCGGTCAAACACATCCAGTTACACTATTCCAAATACGTGTTATATTTAAAAAGAACCAAAGACATATATATGAGCTCTCCTCAATATTAGATAGTTGTCGGATGTATCTCAAATATTTTGTGCGTTCAATATCTGACACTTTTTTCATCACAAGATATGATTTTCTCCGCCTCTACCTTAGGCTGTCAGTGATGGCCTTCCGGCGTTATCTATCCCATTGAGAAGGGGCCTTGGAAACGATGCCGAGGTAAAGGCACAATGGGAAGGGAATGAGGGAAAACTTAGTAGTTCAGTAGATGCCTCGTTTGCATTGCCCTCGACTCGTGTCGGGTTTTTCAAGTACGCTTGCTTGTTTCAACGAGACTTTGTTATAAGTAACGAGGATGGGATGTGTATTTTCTTTTTTGTTTGGTTATCGTGTTATTTTTGGTCGATTGTCAGCGACAATTCAAATTAAATGTTATTAAGTCAACCTGTTTTATATGTTACCTAAATATGTTTAATTTTTTTTATACTGCGGCTATTAGGCAAGTTGTGGTTTTGTTTTTTCCAAAAATGTTTACAAAGGAATACAACTTTCTTTTCTATTTATAGGAGAATTATTTTTATTAATCAAAGACTATCCTTTATTAAAATGTTAAAACAAAATTTAATGACGACAAGTTTAGTACAGTACGTGACATGAGAAATATACGAACAAACATTCTCACATTCGCTTTCATTATACGGATTGAGACGTCCGTCATATACGCATCGTGCCCATCCGTACCGTTATATGGAAATTGGACACATACAAGGAAGAGGCATATACGTCATACGAACGATGTATCATACATATGTTCCCCATACTGCGGTGGAGCGAAACGTTATACAGCGTCGGATGTCAGACGAAGTGTGGGTGGAATAGGAAGTCTTTGTGGACATGGCTCTGCCGTGACAAGTCTTTTGTTCGATGATAGGTTTTTTTTTCTCTTTTTCTATTTATAAATGGAGTTTCTGTGCAAATATCAACTTGCCCAGTACGTATGTGTGCGATAGAATACTACAACTACAATAAGATACAGACTGCGTACAGAGTAGTTGTTTTATTATTTGTGAAGTTTTGAGTGAAATTAATTTTGTTTATATTTTTTAAACATTGTTTTTAGTCATATAAGTATATATGTCATCGTCGAGCGAATTTTTTGAGTATATTCTAAACTTTTTCTTGACAGATTTCATTGTTGTGATCTTACTCTTAAAGAAAGTCATCATGCGGCATGTCAACTTGTACCAAGTTCAAACTTTGTTTTCGAGACTAGACTGTTTATCTTAACTCCTACAGATGTTCTTTTCGTGAAGAAAATCCTGGTTTTCGATGTTTTTAATAAAATCGATTCATAGAAAATTGTTTCTATTGCATTCTATATTTCTGTGACAGATTGGGTAAACGTCATGTATGCCAATTTAATATCTTTTATTTCAAATTGAATTCTGTGTTCAAAAATCAAATCCATAAAGCATAATGTCGCAAAAAATTGTGGAAATGATTACTACATAATTTTAATCTTGATGGATGAAACTTTTTGGTACCGCCTTTGGGCACTCTTTAAAACTCTGTCTATTAGTCTAGTAGACCCAAAGACATTTACAGATATTTTTAGAATGCTATTAAAATCGTCGGGAGTCTTGTACTCGCACAGCTAAGTCGATTTTGATATAGGAATAAAGTTCACCATACAAATAAACAAGCATCTATAATCGAAAAAAAAACAAATAAGATTTTTATCCTTCAATCGACATATGTTATAGTTTATCATAAATTGACTACTACTTCGTTAGCTTTTAAAAATGCAGATGTATAAAATCCACAGTAAAACTACACAAACCAAACAATTTACACGTTTCACGTACTATTTTCGTCTGCACGTTCGTTGCATTCGAATTTAAAATACGTACCCCTTTTAGTCTGTTAACAGAATACTCGCTTCTATGGTTGCCACCTCTTCTCTGGCAAATGAAGTACATTAGTTTCATATAAGATTGGAAAAAAAGTATATCACGTAAAGAAAAAAACACATACATTTCTTACAACAAATAATTATCAGAAATAAATTTTCTCGTTTTTCAAAATTCCATTAAATGTAAATCGTGCGAAATAAAGTATTATCGCGTACTTTATTGTTGTTAAGTATAGAGTACAATTATCATAAGTAACGTACAATACTTTATAATAAAGTACGAGTGGCAACCCTACTCGGCTCCCTACGTCTTGTCTGTTTGTGTTTTGTGTGTGTTTTCTTAGCGGTTCCGTATATACGGTTGCATGTTTACAGCTTGCAATTGTTGTATGTTTGTGTGTTTGAATGGATTAGATCTTTAATGGTTCCGGGTTAAAGTTCATTTTTACATAAGGCTTGGTAAGTGTAGAGGGACGATATTGTATTACGCGCCTAACATTAGATGAACGCTTTTACCTTTTTCTCATTGATATACAAGTTTATTTTTACGGAAAATTACAAAAACCGACTTTATACACCTTAAAAGTGTACTTTCGAAACATATCTTCACCGTTACTTTGATTTTAAAAACAAACCACTTCGATTTTGGTAAAAAAAAATTGTAGAATTGTTGAATTGTACTCTATCAGATAAAAAAATATGTTATCAAATCAGTTCATAAGTTTCGGAGATATGTGCGAACATTTATAAATTTTGTTACTTTTATTTAAAACTTAATGTAGCGATTTATTTGAAAACTTTGGTGGGACTACATACAAAAAATGTTCTATCATATAATTTTTGAATTTGGTTTATAAATGACGGAGATATGCGCAAAAAAAAAATATAAAATCAATTTTGTTATTTTGTTGTAAAAGAAAAACTACTGAATTAATTTTCCTGATAATTTTCGGGGACCATTCCGGAAGAATACCTTATAAGATGAAAACAGAATTTTCAAAATCGGTTCATAAATGGCGGATCGGTTCATATGCACGAATGTACATAAAAAAAAAATAAACATTTGAATTGAGAACCTTTCTCCTCTTTTGAAATACACACATACACAGTACGAAGTAAAATTAGAAATTAAAACTTTTTAAAGATAATTTCATATTTGAAAGTTATATATGACAATTTTTTATTTTATTTTGCTAATTTAATCTTACCTGCTTAAGATAAAGTTAATTTCACTCGGCAACATACTACACGAAATAAATTATGATAGTCGTTGTTTTAAAGTAGACGAGTGCATAATTTGACATTGTATATCTTTGTACATATTATATATGTTTTATTTATGTATTATATTTATTTATATATATGTTATATCTTAAATATTTTCCCACACCCAGGGTTGACTGGGAGAACACTCCCAAATGGCATTTAGTTCGCTGTTGTAATGCTTAGTTAAGGCAATGCAATGAAGTTTAAAAAAATTAATTGTTTAGCGGACGTTTTTGAGACGATGTTTGTGTATCCTGACTTTTTATATTAATGTATTTTCTCTAAAATTTTAATGGTTGATTACCCGATTAAAATGACGCGCTATAATATGGCGTCATTTTATATCAACCTATTATAATCGCGACTGTTAGCCGTCCGACTTGGATTATCTTGGCTTCACAGTCAGTCGCATCCTAATGCCTCCCTTTGTAATATCTTAGGCTCAATACACATAGAGGAATTCAAATTCAAAATATCCTCTTTCGCATAGACGCTTACACGTTCTTATAAAACGATGATTTTTTTACATTATCATATTATAAGAGGAAGCTACCGCCAGGATGGTGGATTCAGTTGGAAAGGGCTGGCGAGAAATTCAGCAATTGCTCTTTTAAAATAATATTTCTTACAAAATGTAACATACAATAATCTATTTTTGCCTGTTTAATAATCAACAGTATTATTTCCAAACACGCAAATAATCAAAGATTCTGTGTAAGTGTGTTTCTGATTTTGTTCTTAAATATATAAGGAAAAATCAAATATAGATCGCGGGTTTTCTATTATATTAGCGTACACCTTGCCCCATAAAGCAATAGATATACAAAAACCTACTAGACCAGATAAACGATCATCGTCTCCAAAACATCCGCGGCACAGTGTCATTTTGTGCACATATTTCCTTTAAAAAACTTAAATCATAGTTTTTCTCGTGTATGTTATTGTTTCGTTAAAACAACTTTGACTTGCGGTAAGATTGAATTTGCAGATCAAAAAATTTTATTGACACGGGGTACGGAAAACTACAGACTGTTTTTGTTGTAACTTTTGTTTGAGACTACGTGTCTATTATTATTATAGCAGTATTTTTCTATATATTTAATAAGTTACATTCTAAATAGTTATAAATACTTCACTGTGTGGCACCTGTTGGGTAAAAGCCTCCTCCATCTTTTTTTTCTGTTTTGGGCAGTGCTCATCCAGTTGTTTCCAGCGGTTTTTATAATGTCACCAACCCACTGCTTTCCTAAGTGTCTTTTTCCAGCGGGACCAGTTTGTTGTTAGTAATGTCTATCGTTTGTCCTTGTATCTGGCTATGTGGCCTGTCCAATTCTATGTTTGTTTCATGGCATGTTGCAGAGCATCTTATAATTTTGTTGTTTTTTTGCGCTCGCGACACTATGTCTGTCTGGCGACAATGGTTCTTTTATAAATAATAGGTAGATTGTCTTGTTTTAGGGCAAGGTTTTTAAACTGCCCCGTGTGCAGTAAGCCTTATTGTTCATAGATGACTATCGCGATGGGTAAAGGTGACGAAACGACGTTTTGTACGCTGACGATTTAAGATTTTATCTGAGCATTTAAATGTAATATTTAAGGACTAATTTCTTAAGTTGTAAATGAATATTGAACATGGACTATGGAGATTTTTAAGATTATAAGCCTACAAATTTTCGTATAATATGTTGTTATCGAGGTTATTTTATACCAGATGTCCCTTGCTGTTTAATATGCGTATATTTTTTTCTCCGCTTTTGCTAAATGGTTCGTTGATGTCTCGCTCCTATTGGTCAAAGCGTTATGTTATATAGTCTAAATTCTTCTTCGATAAATGGACCCTCCAACACTAAAAATAATTCTCAATTTGGTTCAGTAGTTCTTGATATTAGCGCGTACAAACAAACCTCTCCAGCTTTATAACATAACAAGAGATGTTCATAACTTCGGTCGGACGGCATAACGCCGCCAAACAAACACACAATTAATACTCTTCCAAAAAATCTAGTGTATTTTTAAATTGTGATTTTATATATATTTTTTTCCAATTTAAAAAAAGATAGAAAGAATAGGAATATGGAATGTTGCTGACCCGTGATTTGTTTCTCATAATTATGACGATGAAGATAGTGCTAATTTAAGATCCCAATTTGACTGTTCTTCAAAATTGTTTGAAAAGAAAAACAATAACAACACAATAGCATTCCCTATCATAGATTTTCCGATTGTTCCCAACAATGCGTAATGGCGACGTTTCCTCAATTGTCGTTCTCTATTGCGTTGATCTATTGAGCGCGCTTTACGTAAAGGTGTCATTTCGTAGTGCCCTGGACTGTGGCAACACTTTCACTGAATTTCACTCCAATAGACTATGACTCATGGCGGTGTCATTGATTTCTTTGTATCAGATATGTTTTTGAATTTCGAACGTTATCGATTCTTTTTTTTTTGTATTAATATCCTGCCAGTTATTCTGTACGTTGCTTTGTTGAAAATGTTTGCGATTATGTTTCGTTTGTTCGATATTTGAACTGACAGTGTGTGACTAATGTTAGAGTATTTATGGTGGCTTTTTTAAAAGCTATAAAACTGAATTCCTTTTTTAAATGATGTTACCAATGTTAGGCTTTGAGCGTTATTCATAAGTTCAATGTATTATGTCTGTTGCATTCATTTTCAAGCGCAACTTTATGGCGGATTTTATTTAGTTCCGTTTTGAATCCATGAAATATAATGGTCTGGCCAAAGGTTAATTGAACGGGGTTTTTTTATTGAAAATTGCAATTGCAAGAGGTATATACCCATACATTCCATTATTATATAGTATTAAATTAAATGACCGATTTCATAGTACATTCATGGTGGCCGCTTGAAAAAGAAATTATACAATATAAACAAAATAATTTACATTGATTTGAGAGTAATATCGTACCGGATTGGTTCGTCCATTAAAAGGTGTGTTCAGCCTCAAAACTAAATATAATCTTATATTTTCACATTTCATTCTTATAAGTAAACAGGTATTTGCCTGTTTATGGACAGACGTGGTTTAAAGTTTTAGTAGAGTAGCAACATTGTTGTTTGTAGACTAATGTTGCCCGACGTCTCGCTTCAATGGTGGCAACGTTCACTTTTCACGAAAGTGAAGGCGGAACTATACTGCGATAGGTCTATTTATAGGTCGCGGGAAAACCTTAATGCGCAGAAGTTTGACAGGAATAGGTCATTTAGGTAGAACCAATAAATATTTCAAAGGGCTGTTTTATAAAATTGTTGCGACTAGCAACAAGAGGACTCTTTTTTTTTTCGACCAATGGTTAAGTATAACCATTCAGCGAGGTAATGCAGCCAGCGTTCTCGGCACCATGCCGCCTGGAGAAGTATTATTTGATTATTGTAGTTGGGTTAGTTCTATTGTTTAAATATTTTTGATGTAGATATTTATTTCAACCTAATTGCGAACACTTTATTATCGTTACATAAGGATTACAATCGGCGGATTTAGAGATTGTGGTAGGTGCAATATGCAAAATATTACATATAAGAAATATAATACATAGGTACATACAGTAGGGCTGATGAGACTGCTTCAAGATTTAAAGGCGTTAGTCGGCATCATATATGAAGAATAAATATAGGGTTATTAAATTAGTGAGGTGGCAACCATCAATTTTTACCATTTATATGAAATTATTATTGATTTAATTTTAATTTATTTATATATAAATAATTTAATTTATAGTATTACAAATTAAATATTATAT
>JAOCPS010852466.1:0-18599 GCA_025505425.1 Graphium colonna
TCATTAGAGTAGGTAGCCAACCAAGACCTTTTTTAAATTATGTCTTTTCTTTCTAAAATAATTTTTCTTTTGTCCGTTTTATATATTAAATTGCAATATCTTTCTAAAATTTGGATAAGGTTGTCTTGCCTCCAAAGAAATCAGCTGCTTTCAAAGATGCGAGAAGCGTCGACCTATTAAAGTACTCAATCCTGGAATAATAGCCATACAAATGATTATTTCTTACATTGACGTCAAAGCTCTCAATATCTGTTATAGGTTTAGTTTTCCTTTTTTTTTTTTGGTGTTCGTAAAATATTTTCTTTAATGCCAGATGAGCCGAACTTTTCTTTAATAATACTTGTTATGATGGGTTAGCTTATTCCAAGCACCTGAGAGATGCGCTCTTGTACCTGGTTGACAGAAATTTCAAACTGAAAGTTATTTTGAAGCTTTGTTATTAGTTCACGGGTTTCACTTATTCACACTTTTCAACGTATGATCGTGTTTCAGCATTATGCACCTCAAATACAAAACAGTAAATTTTAAAACAGATAAAAGTGCAGATTAGTGTAGAGGCCAGTATAAAAGGCAAAAACCTATGCCTAAATACACCGTATGGCCTAAAAAATAAAGAAGATTTTAACAGAAGCATACGAAAAAGTCACAAGAGATGACTGGATGAAGTTGGTTGAAAAAACTAAAAACATTATGATTGATGACTTTTACCGCTATATCCGTATATAATATGATTGACAATAATATGATAATACATGTAAGTAAGACGACAGCGAGTTCTCAAGCTAATTGGAGTCGGATTAAGTTTTTATTTAACGTAGTCTTCACTTTTTGAGTCTTTAAACTATGTATTTCATAATAAACATTTTTCAATAAATACAGCATTTTTGTTTTCTTTTCCTTCGTTTCAACGATTGAATTTAATTAATTTATCAATAATATGAATTACACAGTGTTCGAAATATAAATTCTTTAGAAGTAAAAAAATATATATTAAGTTGGAATAATATACATAATGAATGCATATTATTCCAACTATATATAATGCAATAAATAACGTAACTAAATATAATAAATGTTATTTATGGTTTATCACAAGTCATGACGAGTTGATAGGTGTAAGAAACGCAATTTCTAAGCGGCCAGACTTTAAGTACTTGCGTGTATGTACACATATGCGGTGTTCTACACTACACACATTTTGTGGCAAATGAAAGTTACTTCCTAAACAAAGTACACATAATTTAACGATTTTCGGGAAAAAATCTTTTTAGAAATATTAAAAAACATATTTTTTTTTACTGTTGACTCTTTTTAGTTGTTGTAATGTTTCCCTAGTAAAATAATCGGCGTAAAATTTACACATGCGTTTTAAAATAATTGCTCACTCCAGTTTTAGGTATCGGCGATGGCCTCGCACTTAAGAGGGCCTTGCAAAATTTATTTTAAGTTAGCCATTCGAATAAATTAAAAAGTCTATATTAAAATTTATTTACGTTATACAAATACTTTTCTAAAACTGAAATAAATAATGAACTTTATTGAACGGTGTCCCCGTACATCAGTACTCATGTTATTTTAGGAATCGTAGCATTTGAACACGCTCAGTCATATACATTGATCGAGCGATTTTAGTTTCATAAATTCAGTTAGGATTCTACAGCACTCATCGCGGATGGTTTTATTTAGTATTTGCGTCCTTATCCAATTACAAATGTAAGACCTTCAGTCTACATTTTGGTATCAGATCACAAGTGTAGGACCTTCAGTCTATATTTTGGAATCATATTAGAAGTGTAAGACCTTCAGTCTACATTTTTTGGTCCTTTGAGAAAAAAAAGAGGGTTTCGCGACAGTATCACCGTCTGATTGTTGAACTTTTACCTAAATTCAGTGTTCACTAGCATCGGTGGATCGTAAAGCCTAACAGCAAGCAGTTTACATACAGTACAACAGTTCCCAAGTAAGTGCGTTCCTTTTATTATATCACCATGGCAACTTCGAGCTCTCGTCAGGTAGAATTACTATCAGAAATTAACAAAATTAAGATAAATTTTGGCAAGGACTGGGCATCTCGCAAGACACCACAGTACATTAAAGATAAAGCATAGTTACTTGGCAATCTCTGGGGAGATTTTGAATTAAATCATGAGATACTATCTAATGACACCCGTGGTTATATGGATTCTTTTTATATATCTTATGAAAAAGATAGGAAGTTGTATCAGGATATATGTAAAAATAACATAGTCATAAAAAATAGCATTGGATCAAGATTAACCTAAAGATATCTATGGAAATTGTTTAAAACTAAAAGAAGTTCTCAACAATATCAATAAATTTAGCATTTCACGATACATAGGTAACAGAAAAATCACAAGGCTATCGTTTTTACCCAAAAGCCTTCGGTCAGAAAAGATTGCATAAAGGAGCTATTTAATATGGGAGGTAAGTTATTCATTAATAATAATTACAGAACTCCTAGAGCATGAATATAAATAACAAAAAAATATAAGAACAGGCGTGAACTAAATTTTGGTTCAGATATTTAAAAAAGATCTTCCTTCGGAGCTTAGCTCCATCCCAGCTAGTATCACTAGCAAACAGGACACGGACGCCGCAATTGTTGCCCTCTCAAGTTTCGCCCACTCCACTGTAGAGCAATACTCAAAGCAGGTCCCAGTGATGAATGACCATTGCTGGGCTCTGCCAGAGAACGTGAGAGACTGGTTGAGATGCGGCCATCCGAGTTTACGACAGATATCCAACCAAATCGAATCGCAGACTTCTACGTGCACTAGAGCGTGTGACCAAATCACGCATAGAGGCTGCGCGGGATGAGTGGTTGGACAAATGTTGCAACATCTGTCCCTCACACCTCGCGTTCTCTCCCAAAGACTTTCAAAGCCAATCAAAGAAAAACTATGCCCCCTATTGATCGCCCAACTATTGGTCGTAACATATAACGCGGCAATAACCGAGAGCTTTTTTTCCACAGCGTAGAAGAATGCAGAGGTTAAAGGGTTCCTCAAACCCTCCAAACCTGCCACCAACCCCACATCTTATCGCTCGATAAGTCTCCTAAAAACTTTCGGGAAAATTTTTAGAGACTAATCTTAGCCCTCTTACAAACCTTTTTCGAAGGAAACTCCAGGGCTTTCCATCCCCGAACAGTTCGGATTCAAAGCCAAACATTCCTGTTCCCACCAAGTGCATCGCTTCACGGAGCACATACTAGCCAAAAGGCAAATAGGATGTCATACGGGAGCGTTCTTTCTCAATGTCGCGAAAGCGTTCTATTAAGTCTGGCATAACGGGCTCATATAAAACTTGTATGGGCTCGATATATCGAGTCGTCTCGTATGTATAATACGAGACCAATAGGTTTAAAAATAACGTAACCCGTACCGTTTGAAACTGACGTGAGAAAAGATACGGAAAATGCAAAGGACAAGAGTGACATTACTATCACTTGTCTATCAATTGAAACGCCAGCAGTTCGAACTAATCCACACTTGGAACAAAACAAGTCAAAACTGGATTCTTGCTTCGACTTCCAACAGCATATAATGTTTTTAATCTCTCGCACTCTCAGTCCTACAGAAAAATGTATGTGATGCATCAATAAATCGTTCTTCTCGCTCTAGCAAGCAGTCATCTACGGTCTCATTTGCAAATGCGGAAAAAATGCATCAACTGGTGACTTTATGAAAGGAAAAATTTTTTTAAACCTGTGAGTGATTACCCGATTGAAAACAAAGAATTGTTTAATGCTATACGCGATGTAAATACGTCTAGGAATATGACTAATGCAACGTCGTTTTGCGCGAGCAAAAAATTATAAGCCGATATTAAAAAAGAAGACGGAGAGTTGAATACAAAGTTGTTTTATAGGAAAAGCGGGTAAAGCAAATTTCGAGACCTATATTAAGTTTAAAGCTGCAGAATGCAAAGTTCCCCTATTTATTTCGAATGGACATAAGGACACAAAGGTAATTGAAGTTGTAGACTAAAGACAGTGTAAATCTAATGAAAAGCTTATCTTAGAGAGGGTGGCAATAAAAAAGATAAAGGGGTATTCTTTTATTATATTTTTAATTAAAATAGGTTTTAATCTAAAAAGTTATAAATGTTTTTATATGATTATGTATAGCCAGATGGTGTATCTTTCAGGCAATATGTACAATTTGGGCACAAGGGAAAGAAAACAAATAATATGTATTCCGAGTTTCTTACTTAGAATGCACAGTAAACTCAAAATGATATATTTTAGTTAATTGTGAATCAAAATATCAATATGTTGTGTAAAAAATCTCTGTCAAATATGTTATGTGTCAAAAACGTGGCTTTCGACACAATATATAACTTTTCTCTGTAAAATGTATCAGCATTTCATTTATACCGCTAAATTAGATGTGGATTAGAGGCATGCCAGATAGAGGTGTTACTTATTGTGGCGGAAGATGGCATTTAAGACTTTTTTATTGAAAAGAAAACAAACGAGCAGACGGTTTACCTGATGGTAAGCGTCCCCGATGCCTATAGAGACACGCAACATCCGGAGAGTCGCGAGTGCGATCTGGGAAATTGGATAGAATAGGTTATTTAAATAGGATGGGGTTGGGATTAAAGTTTTGGAGGGGAAAGGAGAAGGAACAGGCAAAGAAAGATATAGCCTTCCGGCATCCCCAAAAGTTAATCATAGATTATTTTATACGTACTTTATAAAGGGCGGTGATGCTTCTCTGGGCGCAACTGTAGAAGTGCAGCAAAAGCTTTGAAAAGATGCTCTACCACCTTAAGCCACAATAACCGTGTCTTACTCTACTACTACAATAACCGTGTTAAAATGTGCGTCTATCAATAAAGATTCAGATACAAAACCAAATATATCTCGTTTTTTCAGTGTATATGACCACGGACTGTGCTGAAATGTAGTTAAGTATGCGTTCTGTTTGAATGAAATGAAACAATTATAGAATGTAAGAGTGTCGCGGATTTTTTGTAAGGATATTTTAATTCCTACCCAGGTACATGATTTGAAATTGATCTTAAAAGGTTTTACAAAGAAAACGTTAAGACATGTATAGATGATAGTTTCTTTTCGTTGAGTTTGTTTCCGTTATAAAAGAAGCACATGGAAAAAGTATTGTGACTGATGTGACTAAGCGTTTAGTTATAAATGCTTAATTGTTGTATAATACGTATTGTTTGGATCACCTTTATGAACTTGTTGTGAATGTAAGCAAATGCAAATAGTAAATATCTTTGGGAAATATACACGCGAAACACGTTCAGGATACAAATTGGATTTGTTTTTCAACAAGTACTATTAAGCTATATTATAGAGTAGCGTTGAGACTTGTGTTTTAAAAATAAATAAAAAAGCACTTGTTCCGACTTTATTTAAAAATAATTGTATTTGCTTAGAAATGCCTGAAATTGATTGAAATCTTAGAATCCTTTACATTTTGAATGCGTTTTTATTAAGAAATTGTAATTGTATTAAATTATTAGACTACAGTAAATTGATTGGGTAAAAATTACACAAAAATTAAAATATATGAATATATTATGAGATATTTAGTCTATTTGTGTTGCGAATTTCAGCCTTTACTATAACAATAATATTAAGAATATGCGGAGAGAAAATATGACATAAATGTGAAATTAAAGTTGCATTTTACTTGAATTATTCTATCATCTTCTAAAATGTTAGCGCCATATTAAATACCTGTCATCCTTCAGTTATATCATCCTATAAAATAGACTTCTACGATCGGCTTTGTTTTAATATTAATATAAGACAGGTACAATTAAGCTATTCAATCCGGCTGTTTACTACATAAGAATTAAGTTTTTTTTTTACTTTTCGTGAAATGTTTATTTTTGTAGTCTGTATTGAACAGCGTATAGCCATGTAAATGTCCTTACGTGTAATAATTTGGTTACTTAATAATTGTGCAACTTCTAAAATACAGGAAAATGTTGCGCATGCTTGAAGTTAAATTATTTATATCGAAAAATTTATCTAGCACTATGCTTCGAAGGTCCTTTGAAGTATAGCAAATTGTAATTATTGCTCACACAGAGAGAATACCCGCCGTTTACTGAGATTTGGGATACAAGCATTCCTAATGACAGTAAAATAATAAAGCCACCAACATCCCCGAGATAGCTTTATGTAAAACTCATCCAGTTGTGGATATTATTCAATTTCACCTAATATTGCAAAAAAAAAAAACAATAATAACAAACAAATATACTTAAATGTTAAGGATGTAAACACATCGTAAATTGGATGCCACGTGTGAGACTAAAGGAGAGGAGGATTAAACTCTGATTGTACATGGAATAGCAATATGTGAAAATGAACTAACACCAACTGGAATTAGGGGACCAATGAGAGAAGCATATATCTGTGCTCTCAATGGACTGCTAGATAATCTTGGTGATGAACGTTTTTGTACGTGTGCTATTAGTATCGACTGGCAGGATAATAAACCGATTTCCAAAAAGGACGAAGTTCGCACTTTCGATGCTTCTATTTATTTATGTAATTTTGCGCGGAACTCCGTCATTTATGAATTGAAGATTTATTGATTTTAGAAAACTCAGGTAAGTAATTTGTTTTTGAAATGAAAAGAAATGAAATGAAGGACTATATCACGAAAGCATACTTCTATGACATTTTAAGTTGGGATTTGTAATTTACTTTAAAAACAATCTTGTTGTTAAATTAAATAAATACGAAGAAATCTTCGTTGCACAGGACGTTGTATTTAATACGTTTTTAGTTTCTTTAGGAGTTTGAAGCACATATTGTAGGTAAAACTCATTAGGAATATGGTTTGATATTGGTTATTAATGAAAAAACATCAAACAAAAACAAACCACGACAAACAATAACAACAACAGACATATGTATCAATAATTATAATAATTATCTTAATTTATTTTATAAACGAAACATTTGACAATACTCTCAATAAAAACCAATATTGTCACTTAATCGCAGTTAGTAATATGGAATAGAAATTTAGCAAAAACTTTTTTCAAGTTGTAAATGCCATGAATAAACACGAATATACGAGTCAATTAAGAAAATTTATTACTACAAAGAACAAATTCCTTTTTTTAGCTGAATATAAATAAATAGAATAATAATAAAACGAAATAAGGGCGATTTAATTAATTTAGTCGATTCCAAATAGATGCAGTTAATGAAAAGACGAATAAAAATAACGGTATGAATTTTTAAATTAATTTTATTTACAAAAAAGGAACTTTTAGCCAATAAAATAATTCATAAATTTACACCAATTTCTAAGGTGCCTTTGCCATTAACTAATGCTGCAAAATCCCAAGATCGGTTCATTTTATTGTAAACGTACCTAAGAAATTATAAATAATATTTAAAATTATTTTTAGGTTTGGAACCAATTTCGTATTAAAAAAAAATGTTTTACGTATCTGCTCTGTTAAGAAAAAAAATCAAGCCAATTTTGCTCTAGTTTCTCAATGCAAAAACGAAAAGTACTATAATATTCGGTTTAATACTGATGTATTAAATATTTCACTGTCTTCTTGAGAATGAAACCGTACTTGATTTTTCACTGCAAAGCAGATTAAAAGATATTATGTACGTTGAAATAAAATTAAATATAACCGTGGGAGGTAAAATGAAGCAAGCTACTTAATTAACATTATTTCCGTACCTCAGAAAGTAATTTGCATGCACTAGAAAACTTATTCAGGTCCTGTTTCTAATTTACGAAAGAGAATGAAAACCCCCGTAACGCTGTTCGTGACGACTTTTAAACATGAAGTTTATGAACGGTAAATTGGTATGGACATTTATACATTTACATATATTTATTTATATATGCATAAATCTTTGTAATTATATTCTGTAGCCCTAAAGTATTTGTAACTACCCAGTCAGAGAACTTTAAGTAAGCCTTGCTACTTTGTCACAATATAGGAATAATGCGCCTTTATCGGTAAATATAATTCATAAACTTTTGAGTTTATATTTAAAATAAAGTTAATTAAATAAATGGTTAAATTTCCAGTGTGGCGTACATTTTAAATAGTATTGAATAATTTATACATATTCTAAATAAAATAGATACAAAATTGCCAATATTGTCCGAGTAATTGAAAAAAGTAATATCTTTTGTTTTTATTTGTTATATATTTTATATGGACTGGACACTATATGGCCCAAACTTTATACATTTCTCAATTTATTATATACATAGGTAACTAGTCACATCTTTCATACAGCGCTTGTTGAACCTACTAGCCGACTTGGGGTTACCTGTGCCCCACGCGGAAGGTTGGTTTAATGGGTGTCCAGGTAATGATTCCTAGTCTCTTCTTCTCTTACTTCTTTATTTCATAAATCCTTAGTGAATGTTTGGTAAAAATATGACAGAGTGCGTTATTTTTGTGTGTTTCAAACTTAAGATAATACTTGAAATAATAAAATCATTATTGAGCATTAAATTCTTATAGTTCGCTAAACATATTAAGCGACCTTTTTAGCGTAGTCAAAGACTTAAAAGTAAATTTAAAAAAATTCAAATGTTATTTAGCGATATTGTGCAAGCGGCCCTTGCTGTTCAAAGGCTAATTGTTTTTACGAAACAATAAATTTTTACTAATTGCCTGTTAAAAATTGTTTTACGGATCAGGCACAAAAAACCTTAACAAAGCTGTAATTAAAATGTTTGGTGTAAATTATTGTAGCAATAAAGTATCGTTGATAAGTTGTCCATGAATGAAGCGATTCCTATGTATAACGATATGCAATCGGTATTGATCAAGTTTGCAACAAACTAAAGAATTAATAAAATATCCCAAGAATCCGTTTGGTATGAAGCGATACGTCTTCGGTGCATGTATATATAAAACGTTGGAAATAAATTCAAACGCTTTGAACGCCAACCATTGCATAAATCATCTCAGTAACATTTGCGAATATTTCGAATAATTCGTCATTATAGTTGTCAAATAAACTTTCATTACACGCCCCAAATGGGAATTTTGAATTTTTTATCACTTCTTTTCGTTTATAAAGTAGTTTCCGTAATTTTAATCTTTTTTTAAGTTTTTCTTATACTTTCAACAAAACTTCTAAGTTGTGTATTGCAGTATTTTTTTATTGAACACATTTCTTTATACACACAGGAGGTATAAGAGAGGTACTCTTTTTATATCAACATTTTTCTTTGTAAATTTTAAATTTTCATTCAATTTACTATAATAAACATAAGCAGAGATTATAAATTTATTGACGTATATAAGAAGAAAATATGAAAGACTGTCAAGAATTCAAATTGGCGAATAAAATAGTGATAACAGCTTTTGAGTATCTCTATAAACATTCTCTAGCCTCTATAAACGCCCTTTTAACCAAATCTCAGTCACGGTGGCCGGTTCTCCTACCCAATTGGCTGCTGGCGTATACATAGACCCAATATAATACTAAGATATAATCTAATTCTTTTTTCTCATAGCCGATACGATATTTGACACACTATTTACACGAATCCATTTCGTACGCATGGATTTTTAAGCAATCGGGTATATTTTTAAATTAAGCTTCAATCCGAATTACCTTTTTTTACGTTGAGGAAATGCAGAAAACGCATATCCGCCCCGTGACAGGATTACGGGTTATATCGATCTCTTATCGACTATAACCTACTTGTTGTTGCTCCTCGTCGACGTATACTTGCGGGGTCAACGAAACTGCTTCGTAAACTTCCACGACCCCACCACCACTGCCCGCTTGAGCAGTCTTTCCTCGGATTTTCGCATTCTTACACGGCCTCTGTTATCGTCGATAAACCGAAATTGAGCTTCAGCCCTTGAGAGCCAAAAGGGCCAGTGCAAATGCGCAACAAATCTCCCAGCCTCCGTGGCAGATACAGAAGGTCGAGATCCATCCCCGCGGCCCCTGCACTCTGCATCCATCGGCGGTGCGGCCCCGCTAAGTTGCGCATGATAGGGAGAGTGCCCTTCGATCTACCGACACTCCTATTCCCCCACACTCCCATTCACCTGCTCCATTGCACTTGCCCCGGACCTGCACGGAACTTCCCCCCACGACAAGGCGAGAACCCATCCGGATGGATCACGTATTGCTCTAACCTATTTAAAAAGCAACTACATATTATTACTGTCCCAACCATTACGAACCATTTTCAATTTTTATTTTTTATATGGGTTATACATCCGAAATAATCCCCTTAAATTATCATAAACATCGGCATCGTGGTTTGTTTTCTTAAATTGAAGGAAAATTTTTGTCACCGCTACAACGTTTGAAGCCAGTTTTTTATAATTTTAAAGTATGTGCTAAGACGTGAAAAAAAAATATTAATATATCAAAATACTTGCAAGGGCCAGAAGTAGATTTGTAAACGACAATTAATTCTGAGCAAGAAGCTTTGGTTGAAAACAATTAATCACTAACTGCGAAGCAGAAAGTTGTGTGTAGTTAAGTAAAAATTAAAATGCTAAATGCAGGTCATTTATTTATTCTTAATTATAGTGAAGTCTGTATCAATTATAGCGCAATAATACAAATTGTATTAAACAAAATTTATTAAACATTCGTCTAGCAATGCGTATTATATAATACATATTTAATAATGAATTCCTGCCATAACTTGCGCTCTTGAGCCTTTAAAAGACAAAATTTTAAAAATTCTCTCCACGTTGATAAATATGTAGTTATTATCAACGTGCGGACCTATAAATATGTATGAGTTTTAATAGACAACATATTTATGAGGGTTCATGAATAAATTTCCTAAATAAATAGTATGTAAAAAACATAAACCTACGAATGAGTGCATTCTCTCAAATAAAATCTAATGCCAATTTTCAACATTGGCCACTAAATCAGTCCCTAAGTTGATGTTCCCTAAGTCAAGTGTTTCCCTAAACCAACACTTACTTAAATTCCATTTTCACCATGCTAAGGTACACTTGCCTAGGAGTTACTTTCGTAAGTGACAGATCTTATTGTGAACAAGTTGTTCTGAAGTTGTTTTTCTACATAAGTTGAAAAAAGTTATACGTAGGAGGAAAAAGATAAATTAATTAAAATATTTATAGTTCATAGAGACACTATTTTAAATTAAAAAAAAGAAACAGATGGGACAACAAACGAAAATAAAAATTCAATATGGTTATCAGTCACAAATGCTTTTAATTCATCTGCCACGATTCACAGGTAAATATGTTTTCTTTTGTAATAAAAAATGCCATATATCACAATCTAATCAAAATGCTAAAGGTTATTTATATTGTGTTAAGTTTTATTATATTCTATCCTAATTATCTATATCACTTGCAGAAAAAAAGGTTTTCTCGTAAAACTCTGGGATAAATTAAAATCAGAGACAAACTTCCACGCCAGAGCTGTAACAAAACTGGTGGTGGGCTATCATTAGTCAAAATAGATCCTGTGTTGCAGTTGAGGCTGCACTGGAATTACAGGTGTCTCAGATTGTGACTTTGAAAAAATTGATAACTTAACCCTCCAACCCGATATAATGCGAAATCCCAAGATAACTTGTGATGAGCATGATATCAATCAGCCCATAAAAATTATTGAAATTCCTGGTGATGAACCTCAACATGTAATTACATAATCTGTTTTCTTGTCCACATGGTATTTAAATTTTATGTTATGTAAGTTGAACTTAACTTTTTTTTTATTTCAGCAGCTGTTACACAATTCTAGATTACTTAGTACAAGTCAACTGCAATCATCAGACCATTGCGAAGCTGAAGAGCTCTTGTCAGGGAAAGAGCATTATGTGAGTAAAAAATACTAGACAATATTAATGCAAAGATCCCTACTCAATACTAAAGGAACAAAATGACCACTAAACTAGTTTTGATCGAGTCCTAAGACAAGATGTAGGCTACTTTTAACAGATTTCGTAAAAGGTTATATATTGGTTTGTCAGCTATAAATATTGCATGTTTCTTTTATTTTTTCACAGAAAAAAATCCTTCCTAAGACACCGTTGTGGTCCTGCAGGCGACCACAATTATCACAAAAAATGAGAGAAGTGATGCAATACAAAGAGTATCAGCAAGTATTTCAAAAGTGTATGAAAAAAAGGAAACTATTGAAGATATTTAGGAACAAATATTAAGAGAAGAGTTGTAGTTCAAAAGAAAAATACATGAAATCCAGTTACAAACAGCAAGAAAGGAATAAGAAATAAAAACTGTACTCCTCAATGAAATAAATGGTAAGTACTCATTTATATACAAAGTTACAATCAGTAGAAAAATATTTAAAAAAAATTAAAATATCTACAAATTTTCAAAATATTATGTTATATGTTTGCTTTGAAAAACATACACTGGATCATTTACAGTTATTGATATATGAGGGATTTGTCCTGCTGCTATTAATGCATCTAAATCAGCAATAGACTCATCATATATAGGATCCTGTTCTTTGCGGTTTACACATATATTATGCAAAATGCATTATGAACATAATGACATTGATTGCAGTTGATAATTTTAGTCGTATGCCAAAAGCCAGAACTGGAAATCTACGTTTCAAGACACCATATTGTCGCGCCACCATATTTCTTGTTTTGATTTGGTCTTCATTATACTTCCTTCGCCCATGAGTCACTGGATTTAAACAAGGTATTAGAAGATGACTCTGAAAAATATCATTTATCTAACTTGAATTTGTTTTGACAATGCTTATAAATATAAGATACATTTAGAGAAACAGTATATAAATTATTACATTGTTATTTTTACACATGGAAATTTTATATTTCAAAGCCTATATGGATTGCCGCAGGGTTAATTATGTTTTTTGTTCACATTTTTATCAATATTATTACATACAATTTAAATTATAATGCTTTTTACACCTTTAGAGGGTATCCACTGTCTCCTAATAGATATAACACTCCATAATCACCCATTTAAAATTTTCCATATATATTGCTATTTTGATAAATGGAAGAATCATGAGTTTACAGTATAAAAAGTTGTCTTACTGTAAGTACGTTAGTCTTCTTGTAGAGTCCACAAGTAGGAAATATGTAGGAGAGGAAGTTTGGTACTTTAAGGACTATTCTTTGTGATTTCTTTATTGCCAGGAAGGATGATTAAGAGGCTTCTCCCCAATACGTGATACAATACCTTAAGAGCGATTGGCAGAGAGAAAAATAAACCATTCTTATTGTTTGTGAATTCGCTACTTTTCTTAGTGTTCTAAAAAATTTAATTTATATTAAAAGTTAATTTGAGTATCGTAATTGTAAGTGCGTATATATGATTATGGAATTTTAGATTTTCAAGTAGTAACACACCAAAATATTAAACATTATGTTCTCATTGCAATGTTGTGCATGAACAATTGGAGGAGTATGGAAGTCGACATGTGAGTGCAGTTATTTTTCGATCAGTTAATATTATATAGATTCACATTTTTGTTACAAAAATGTCAAGCACGTAGGTTTGTCTACGTTAACGGTTAAAATGTTATCATGAAGCCAATTGGTAATCACATTAATTCCACTTTGATATTTATTAAATACATCTTCCCAAGTATCTCCTCTAAATAAAAGAGCTATGTCATCTGCAAATGACACAATCTTACCAGTTTTAAAATTGAGTGTGCAGAGGTCATTTAAGTAAATAAGGAATAAAGTAGGATCACGAATACCATAACAAACAGGTAGATCATCACTTAAATGTGGTCTTACCTTAACGCATTGAGTCCTGTTTGTTAGGTAATCTCTGAAAAGATCATGCTGCTTGCCCCTTATTCCTATATTTTCCATTTTCTTTAACATAATGGGAATAGAAATTATGTTAAAAGCCTAGGACAAGTCAGAAATATTCCTTCTAATTTCTTAAAAGTTAAAAATTATGTATTCTGTTAGCTCATGAATTGCGTCATTAGTCGACTTTCCGGAGCGGAATCCAAATTGGTTTTGCGATGTTACTTTATTTTTTTCCAAAAAGCCTGTCAATCTGGTGTACAAGATTCGTTCAATTATTTTTGGAAAAGATGGCAATAGGGATATTGGTCTGTAACTTGAGATATTATTTCGATATCCACTTTTATAAACGGGGATAATTCTAGATTTTTTGAAAACGTTTATAAAATCTATAATTTTCCCGGTTTATAAAAAACATATAAGTAAACGTAGAAATTCCTTCACTACTGTATAAACATAATCAAAAGATAAATAAAAAAGACGCAAGGCAAGTTTATTCTCGCGAACATGGCGCGGCTGGGAGTGAGACGGCAGCCGGAGGTTGCTCAGGGGGTCGACCAGCGTACTGGCAAACAGGCACTGCGTCTTGCCACCACACTTAATTTATTTATTGGCAAGTTTAATCAAAAAATATGCCCCTAATTTCTTTACATAAATTTGTGGAAAATTGCCGCGACAAATACCGGGTGCTCTCCTTTGATATCCTTAATGACTAACCCAATATGGTACCATCTTTTATATATACTTCAGGATTAAATTATAAACGCCATAATAACGCGTGAATAATATATAAGAGTCCAGCTTAGAATTATTTTCATGTCCCTAGGTAAAGTACCAAAAGTGAAAAAGGTCATTTCATTCATAACATAGTTAGATTAATGACAATTTTTTTTTAACTTAGAAGATTCTTAGTTGTGTCGTGATTGCAAAGTATTATATTATATCAAAAATTAATAATTATGAATAGAAAAAATTGATTTGGATGTATGTAACTGAAGTTTCTTTGTGAATCTCAAGTGAATTTTTATATTACTTAAAATTTAATATTCTATTTTAGCTTTTATCAGATATTGTTTATTAAGGAATATCTGATAAAAAATTGAAAGTATCACATTTAATAATTTACTTTGTAGATCGCTTGTACTAACAATTATTTTTAATGGTTTAACAATTAAGAGTACAACATATAAAAGATATCTTTTTTAAATGTTAACAAATAATTTAAAAACAGTATTTTATTATTTGTATTACTTTACCTTACTGTAAAAGCTTAGATAATGTATTAAATGTTTTACCTAAGTTACTACAAATGTCAACTATTTTGGTAAAACTTAGTACTAAATAAGTTAAAATAATAAGAGCCATTTAGGAGGAGAACATAAATGAACCACATTATTTTATAAACAAAAATTGTAAACGTTCTAAACAATAAAAATTATAAAATACCATAGTCACAATTTTCATTATTAACTAATAAGAATATATAAAATAATTGTATCAAAATAAATGCAAATTTGTAATTTAAACATAAGCAAATGAACGCAACATAATGTATGTTTGTCTATGGTAAAATAATAAATTATAAAAAGTAAAAAAAAATCTAACTCAATTAATGTGATTGATCGGACTTCTTAACATTTTCAGAAATTTCAGCGACTTTAGAATTATTTGACCTTTCGTAAAATCTGTGTTAATTTTTGGGTATTGCTTATCAATGACAAAAAGAAATCAAATCTTCATACTTTGCATCTGTCCGAGAATATTTTGACTGGTGTCTGCATCAAATTTCTCAGAACAAGCATTTAGCACAAATAAGATTTAATTCCTTTTTATTTTTAATTATGAATTGGTACATGAAATAAATATATGTATAATTAAGATTTAATTTATTAATCCAATCTAATAAATTAGAGAAAATAAATATAAAAGTACTTAACTTTAGTTTGAAACTGCCTCTCTCTCAAATCTACCCGATTCGGTAAATCACGCGGGAAACGTTTTTGAATTCGAGCAAAACAATAAGTATTAAGCGAAACCTAGTCGAGGAAACCTATGTTTAAAAATAAAGATGTTTCGGTAAAGGGGGTTACCGTAAATAATATTCCCAACGTAAAATATTTTTTGTCTTAGTAAATATCCCATAACGTTAACCGGGGTCCTGTCATAACATTATTATATTTTCCTTACCAATTGAACAATCCTCTTGTAGGCAATGTCACCAAAGCATATTTACCAACAACTGGAAGGGCAAGGTAAAATTGGCATAAGTGGAAGTATTTTTTTACTGCAGCGCAAAATATCTTTTAACATTAGGAAAAAAATACATGAATATAAGTATTTTATGATTTTTATTTAATTTTTATCTGTTTACATTAATAAATTAGTTTATTTATATTATTTTATATTACATATATTAAATTTGGCACTTGGAATGCTCCTTTTGTACATAGATTACAGGTTCCTAAACTAGGACAAGATAAGAAATTACTCAAATCGCCTTAGGCCCACAGTACGCTTAATAAGACTTGTATTATTAGCTACTTGGCACAACGATATACATATATAAAAAAATAAATATACCAATACTTAAAAACATAAAAACAACGTCCAAAACTCAGAAACGAAAATTCGTTTTGATCACACTAATATGTGTCCTGGCCGGGGATCGAACTCAGGACCGTCGCCTCCATAGGCGGGGTCACTGCCAGCTAAGCCAACCGTGTCGTCAAAACAATAGTACATGTAATAAAATTATAGAAACTACGGCTTAGTTCATTAAAATTTTATAACAATTATCGTCGACACGGAAAGATAAAAGTAGACTTACAGAAAATCCATCTTTATGTATGTTTGTAAACACTAATCTCTGAAGGTACTGAACAGTATTTCATACTATTTTATGGATAGATTAAGCTTAGCCTGGAGCAGGCAGCTCTGTTTCATCGGAATTGGATGTCGAAAACAAAAATTGTCGTCAATTTCGTCTTATTATAATAACCGAAATCTACGTGGCCGAAGTCGCGGGCGCCACTTGTAATAACAAATAATAATTGTAAATGTAATATGACTCGCCTTCTGTTGTGTTGTAGCAAGGTTGCCGTCTTTCTTAGCCAAAATGCTAAAAGTAATTTGTGGAACTCGTCTTTTTAAGTGCAGCATTTCTTGCCATGGGGTAAGCTTGCCACGTAATCTTGTCAGAAGATTACACCCCTATGGGGGTATAATCTTAATAAGATTACGTGTTGCTCGCAAAAGTGCTTCGGTTAGATTACAGAATACTCCCCCGAAGCGTTGTTGTTGTTTGCGACTTGTCTGAGGGCTAAATCTCGATGCCGGAAAGTTCTTCTAATAGGTGGCTTGTAAGTCTGGCTCGAGAATCATCCATGTGGTCTGAGTGAGGTGTTTGAGAAGAATATACATAGTTCTCCGTAGAAATTTTCGACTTTTGCGAGAATCTCTGGGTTAGAGGTGACAATTGTTCCTTGTGCTGTTCTGAGTTTTGTCAGGCGACGACAGAAGGTTTGCGACTTGGCAAAGATTTTTGAGCCCCCGTTACGTGCTATTATGTTTACGATCCTTTGGGTATTCGTTTGTCTTACATCTCGTCTTATCACACTTTTTACCTTCCTTTTAAGTACCGCACGCTCAGAAGGTGTGGCATTAACCATTTCGCGTCTCTTCGCCATCACCTCCAGAGTCTCGCTTGTGGGCTTCGACTTTCGTCCAGCGGTCTTAGGTCGAAAAAAATTCTGTCCTACCTCACAAATGACCCGAATCAGACGATTGATAGCATTGTCTATATCCTGCATGGTTTTCAGCATGGTGAATCGATTTTGTAGTCCAAGCTGAAAGCTTTTGCATCCCGCTTGGATTTGGAGCAGTGATGGTCTTAGAGTCGACTTCACTAGTCTCGCGCGTTCGACGTAAATATTTATACTCAGGGTGCCTCTTATAAGACGGTGATCGCTACCGGTATTTATCCTGTTGACCATTGAGATATCCCTGAATATGTATCGCTTATTGGACATAATGAAGTCGATCTCGTTCTTAGTCACCTTATCGGGGCTACGCCAGGTCTACTTCCTTTGGGGTTTCTTCTGGTAGTAGATTATCATCAAAAATAGCCCCCTAGGTAAGTTTACCAGCATATCCCCTCTGTCATTTCTACTCCCTTTGCTGAATGCTCCTACTCTCGAGTTGCCATCTTCGCGTACTCCCACTTTTGCATTGAAGTCACCCATTACAACAGTGTAAAAGGTTTCGGTACAGGACATAGCTTTTGCTATATCCTCGTACATGGCTTCACCATCTTCGTCCGGGTGTGCAGTCATTGGGGCGTAAACCTGTATTATTTTGAACAAATACCTCTCACTCATATAATCTTTATAATGACATACGCTACCGTGCCAACCTCTATAACGTTGTTCTTGAGTGACTTATGTATCATTAATCTGATGCCACCATGGGATAGTTGATGTTCCTCTCCTGACCCTGCGTAGGAAATAGAGTAAGTGACCAACATCTAGGGTTATCATATCCTCGCTCTGACTTCGGATTTCCGATAGACCCACTATGTGGCAGTTAATACGACTTAGTTCCACTTCGAGTTCGGCAAGGTGTTCGTCCAACTGAAGAGAGCGTCCATTGAACGTAGCCAAGTGCATACGTTTTTGGTACGCTGCCGTAGCCCGGGGATTCTTAGCACCCCCTGTCGCGTCCCGTCATCAGAATCAACATTTATAAATCCAGTGTTATTGTGGTTTTACCGCCACAATTCGGTCACGAGTCCGTTACCCAGCAGGATGTACCACG
>JAOCPS010852678.1:0-18595 GCA_025505425.1 Graphium colonna
CACGTTACGGTCCTAATGAGCATAATCACTCCCCTCCATCCCTCTCATTCCGTGAACTTAAAAACGCACCCTCGTATTGTACAACAGACAAACATATGTATAGATACGCATGTTAAACTCCTAATGCCCCTATTATTGTCCATATCTGCAATAGTTACTTGCTAACGTTAGAAATTACTAGATAACAATAGTTAGTTGTTTCAAACTTATGGTTATATTTCGAATATAATTTGTAGTAAGGGTCCCCTACACGGTTCAATTCGAATTTATTCAGACCGCACAGGCTAGACTTACAAGTATCGTATTTCCTTCGTACGGGTGGTCGCCCCGCTATAAGTTAGAGAAAGCTGTACAACAAAAAACTGCGAGAGAATTTTGTACTGTTATTTTGTTTTAGACTATATTTTTGTCATTTTTATGTAGGAAAGTTTAGACATTTGCTGTGTGCAGCTTCATGCACACGGTAAATGTCGTATATCTACGAAGAATAATGAAGAAAATATATTCTAAATTTAAATAATTAATTACGCAATTCACGGCGTGGCCGGAGTAAGGCGGAGAGAGGAGGGGTTAGGGGTATTGACGATCTGGCGCGCGTACATACTGATCAAACGTCGCGCCGAGTGTCAATACTTTATTTATTTATTGAAAAAATTATGCGCCTAATTTTACTACATAAATGTGATGACAATTTAACACTAAGTGCTCTCCTTATTAGCGTAAGTAACTCATCAGTAACCCTGTATATGTTTTTTTTAACCATTACGCTCTTATATTTCGTTGCATTTCATAGTCTTTTAAGTATCTGTGAAAGCGACTTTCACTCGCTGAATTTGTAAGTGCGCGTGTGTTCACTTTAACTGAAATAAAAGTAACAATAAAAGTACACTTTCGTTTCAATTTACTCAATTTTTATAACGACTGCGCAAGTTATAATGTACATAAATACAATGCACATGAAGCTGATTATATTTATCTATGTATTTAATTAAGCTTTGTTGTAAATCCTCATAATTAGGATACAAACGGCGGACTTAATGCTTTAAGGCATTCTCTACCAGTCGATGGTGTGGTGAGATTTGCTAGGTAGGTTCAACAAAAAAAAATAAAAGGTTTATAAAGGTATATGTAAATAAATAATAAATAGGTATATAAAAACATTAATAAATACATATAAACATGTCGGCGGTGATCAAAATAAATCAATAAATCAATATTTGACACTTAAAAAATGCTCTTCTAACAGTCGTTTAAAGAAACACTAGGTTGTCGCTTGTCTAACGTGTTCTTCACTTATATAATTCATAATTAACTGGCCACTGCTAAACTAAAGTAGAAGATTATGTTTCTGTAATTTACGTATGAATTTTTGTATGTAGTTTTTATTTTGACCATGTATTGTAATTAAAATAACTACGTATTTTGTTATTCAATTGTAATTTAATAACTAAATACCTGGTAGCCACATGTTAATCGACTCGTTCGGGAAAGTAACATATTATTTAAATAATCGTCAGTTAAGTGAGAAAACTAGATGAAAAGTAGACGAATTAAACAGTTATTTAATGTCGTTTATTTTGTTTTGTTCATTACCTAGCACTTGTTAAACTAAAAGCTATCCGGGTATTATATATACAATATTTAGGTAATAACCTCGGGCAAGCGTTAAAAAAGTTAAGGTCAACTACCTCTAAATACGACTGGCGTGATTAAAATGGTTCTCTATATCTAGTTAATAGCAAATGTAAAGAAACCGATGGTCCCCAATATGGGTAAAAACAATTAAAGCCACCTCTAATAGTTTGAAGCCTAACAGATACGGAAATTTCAATAATTAACGAACGAAGGCGTGTTTTTTTTTTAAATTATTCACTAAAACTTATTAGACATTAGATTAAAAATATTATTCAAGTTTTTTTTTCTTACTAAAATGGCAATGTTAACGACCTCGCGTAGTTTCGTAGATGGTTTCAATTTATATAAATGTATGTTGTTGTTGTTGTATTGTGTAATTACGGTTGTTGGCGTCAAATTTACTGCTTTAATCTTAATGTTTAAAATTTTCTTTTGCATTATAAAATAACTACGAAATATGTCGTTGGAACTTGACATTCGTTTATATATATAACTCTTATACAATGTTATATGACATCAAAACTGTTTATTGAATATGATTTTTTCCATTTTTATATCCAACAAAAACATGTTTAAAAATTCCTTCAAAGAGCTGAACCAAAACCTCCTTTACCTCATTTACAGTTTTCTTAAATTTTAGGGTTCCATACCCAAAGGGTAACCAATGGAACCCGATATATATTACTAAAATACGTCTGTCAGCGGGCTGTATCTCACGATTAGTGATAGGGGTAGATGGTTAAAATTTTCACAGAATATATTTCTGCTTCGCTCGCACAACACATAATAAAAACTAAATAAATTGAAAAATTATATTGGTCTCCCATACAAATGGAACCTATTCTATCCAATTTCCCAGTTTGACAACGCGCTCGTGACTCTCCGGATGTTGCGTGTGTCTATGGGCAATGGGATAGCTTACTCCTGTCTTCCTTACCAAACAAAAATAAACTTTGTATATGAAAGTAACATGAAAAAGTGGTAATATAAGCTAAGTATATAGTCTGTATGTTTTACATTACCAACAAGACGGTATCGCTATAGTACACAGACGCTCTCGCAACAGAACGGCGGCTGCATTAACCCGCGGCATTAGCCTACATCGGATACCTGCTGACCCAGTACCCGGCATACGCGAAACTCTATATACAGCATATGTGAATCTTGTACGGCTATGTTGGCTTACATGGTCGGAAAAGTTGGAGAGGCAAGTTGGGAAAATTGTGTGTTGATACAACCTTATTTGAACATCTTGGAAGCTTATGTACTTCATTGGAATATGTGTTTGTCAGTTTTAAAACGAATTCAAAAAGGTACAACAACGTCAACGTCAAATGTGTTTTGTATTAACGTTTGACTTTAACTCTCTATTTAATTACAAACAGATGGAGATGATTGTTCTGTATTCAGCTAGTTAGTTTGCCAATAAATTCTGATCCGAGATTAAAAAACGTTACGTTGTATTTTTGTAATTTAAATTTTAAATCTGTAATTTTTCAGATATGTACCAATCATTACAATTGATTCGATGTAATTGATTAGGTTGAAACATTGAAGTCATTTTAGTTTGCCGCCGTTTCACACCCAACAACTATGAGATAGACTGTATAATCGGGGGAGTTGTAAATGCGTTGTAAAATTGGATAGAAGGGGGTCATTAGATGAGATTGGGTCAAGATTTAGAGGGAAAAGGATAGGGTAGGAGCGCCTCTCCGGCAACCTCAAAAGTCATGCGTTTTTACTTAATGTCGACTTTGTAAAGGGCGGTGGTACTTCCTGGGACGAACACGGCCGTAGAAGTGCAGTAATGCTCTACCACCTGGGTGTGTTATGTATTGAAGTGTGAGTTGTACTTATTATTTAGTTATGAATTGATCGAGATGATTATTATTTATTTTCTTTTATTAATTTCTATAAATCATAATCTAAGGGTAAACTAACATAGTCTTTTTGTAATTTAACATATTACAAACGATTTCTTACATTAACCGGATTTTATACACAACAGTACAGGATTTTAATTGATCTATTATTTTTGTAACATTAAAATCAAGTTTTCTGTGTGTTATTTTGCTGTCATTTGACACCTTAAACCTATGGAATTTCAAATTATTTGGCATCTAAAGCCTACTTAACATATTACTATATGTTACCACATATATATATACCGTTTTAATACATTTAAAACTAAATAAAAGTACAGCGTAATACATATTTTTAAATTCGTAGCCGTTTTTAAAACATGAACAATATTGTATAATTTCCCACTCAACAGGTTTTTCCCTTTTATACTTTGTTTAACCGTTTCCAAGTTTGTTTACATCGCTTTTTCACAATGATGTCCAACTTTGAGTGAGCTTTCGCTTTTGTATATATATTTTAATACTGTTTAAATTTTCCAGTTCTTTCATCCCTTTCATAATATTTAGAAGCAACATTTTTCACGTATTTAATGCAAACTGCATTCCATTTGTGTCTTTATGAGATTTTATTATGGTACTGGTAAAATTTAGTGTGGTTGTTAAAATTGAAATCGAACTTTTCAATAATGTTCTTTCTTCGCTTTTATTTCGTATTTATACTTCAACATAATGTCAATTGCAAAAATAAGGAAGTTAAGTTGTCGTAAACGACGTAATTTGATTACGGTTTTAACTCGTTTTTTTACTGATCAATGCTTATACGGTTTTATGGTCGTACTGTAAATTTTTAAATGTTTACATGATTTCTTTTATGGAAAAGGTGATAAACTCAGCATAAGTGATAACCGTGATATTCGAAGAGTTGCTCAACTAGTCTTGGCAACCTCGCAACTTTGACAAACTAATATACCAGAAAAACTAGAGAATCATTACATTCATAATATATTTATCTACAGAATATTATTTAAGTATTAAATAAATATATGCGTGTTAATATAATTTTATGTCAATATTTTTAGGTCCTGCAAAACTTCTTTCCCGACTACAAAACATTACCTATTATCCAAAACACTCTGCCGTGATAAACATGGATGAAACTGCTGTTATAATTTTGCCTTAATCATGCCATTTAGGCTCATCATTTCGAAGATAAACGACCGACCAAATTAAAAAATAAGAATTGCCCCCACTTCTTAGAAACCTGTTTTCTTTGTTCTTCGGCAGACTGTCTGGGGACCTCAATTAGTTTCTTCCTCATTATTCGATAACTGAATTATGAGAGATGGTTAATATATGCTTATTAATATTTTTGCAAGACGAGCGTATGTCAATCTATCGATATACCTTTGGTATTTGTTTTAGTTTCCCGATAATAATAAGTTTATCCCGTAACCATTGACTGAAACCTGATGCCGGTTGTCCGAAATAGTTTATTTTTATATTAACTTACATTGGCTTATATTGACAAGTTTATTTTCACAGAAAATTACAAAATACGACTTCAAACGCCTTAAAAGTGTAATTTCGAAAGATATCTTCTCGGTAATTTTGAAAACAAACTACTAATCCGAAGTTTATACAAATTTTGTAGGACTATTGTCGAAGTGTACTCTATCACATGAAGAATATTTTTTTTAAATTAGTTCACAATCGATGCGATCATTCCTAAATTTCGTTATTTTTATTTAAAAAACAAACTTATGAACCGATTTTTTTTTTTGAAAATTTTATGGGACTATTTATGAAAAATTGTTGATATTGGTTCATAATGACGCAGATACTCGCAAAAATACATAAAATCAATTTTGTTATAAAAAGAAAACCATTGAAGCAATTTTCCTGAACATCTTATGAGACCATTCCATCAGGATAACCTATAAAATAAAATAAATCGATTTTAAAACTTATTTTTAAAATGGGTTAAGAAATGGCGGAGATATACGCGAACGTATATAAAAAAAAATCATAAACATTCGAATTGCGAACGTTCCTCCTTTCTTGAAGTCGGTTAAAAATAAAAGATTCATCAGCTAGGAAAGAAGTCTTAGATCTCAGATATTTAAATTGCTAAAGATATATTTTACATGTTTTGTTTACTCATTACTACAAACTGCCACGTTACATCACATTTTATACAAAAAAACTAAATAAAAATTTGTTTGTCTGTTTCGCGGCCAAAATGCCACAGACAGACATTCAGACATTTACCTTAAAGTCATAACGCGCCATTTTTTATCGAGGGTTAAAAATGCACATAAAGCTTATTGAATTTTAAATCCAACGCAACGAAAAATTACAATACGATTTGTTTCGAAAGTTCACAACATTAATCAAATATCGTGAGCGTCTCGAATACTCGATGCTTTCATATTTCTTATTTGAAGGAAAAGAAAGGTTTATTGACAGTCTACATAACGTATTCAGTTTAACCGTCTCCGTAGCCTAGTGGTATGGGCCCTTGCTTTGTAAACCGGAGGTTGTGGGTTCAAATCCCGTGCGAAAACAATGACTTTGTGTTGTTGTTTCTTGGTTAGTTTAGGGCAATGCGGGCGGTGATCCAAAAGATCACCCGATTTTCTGAAAAGAAAGATGATCCATGCGTCGGATGGCCATGTAAAAAGTCGGTCCTGCGCCTGATCTCTCTCCGGTCGTGTCGGATATCCATGCCATCGGGCTATGAGAGTATAGGAACAGAGAGTGCACTTGTGTTTGCGCGTAAACTTGTGCACAATATTTCGTGCACAGTTGGCTAATCTTAAATTAGATTGGCCGCCGTGGCCGTAATTTGGTCAGGAGGACTTTTAAAGTATTCAATTCACAAAAACAAACGACTTAAAGTTGCGAGTAGGACGACAAAAGTCTGTAGGTAATTGTAAAAGTCTATCGAAGCATCCACAGCCTTATTCTGACGGTTAAAGGTGATTGTGCCTCAAAGCAGTCAATTGACATCGACTGCGGTCCTTTGTTGGATCGCCACCTTATACCAGAATAAGTCCCCTTAGCTATTTGAATCAAATCTTCTCAACCTGCTGATTTGACAAAGAGCTTTGGACAGGACTTCCTTTTTAAAGCGATGACAATTGGACGAAGCTTGCGTTCGAATTTAATTTGCAATTTCTCTACATTGCCTTTGTCTTCTGTACCTTGAATCAAGTAGAGCGTTTTTTAATGAATATATGTGTTTGGTTAAAATTGAAAAACTGACTTTTTATTGGTGCTTATTGACCTTGATGGATAAATGTTCTCTCATTTGGTAATTTGTAAAAGGGTGTTGATTTTAAGTGGATTTGAGTGAGATTTGTTTTTATTACAATCTTATGTAGGCGAGTTGACAAGAAATCAGCGTAATTACAAACAGATTATTGAGGGAAATTATTTATTTAAGGTATTCTTCCTGTTCGCTTTTAATTATGTCAGTTGTTGTCTCACTATATGGGGAAAAAGGCATTTTGAAAAGCATAGTGTACTAAGATTTTTTCTATTTGTTTACATCATTCTATAGAAATAATGATTAAGTAATAGCCAGTTTGTTAATGAGAACATATTAAAAATATGGCATTAATAAATACATATATACATAACGTACGTATATAAAATTTACTAAAGGTCAAACCTTAAAGGTCAGATCATACCATAATGTTGCAGTGCAATATTTATAATGTATGTAAAAGGTTAACAATTTTGGTTATCCATAAACTATGATCTAGTTTATCTCCGCAACTATGGTTGCGTTGATGTAGATTTTCTCCATTGTGGATTAAGAATTTTCTCCCTATTTTTAGTTCTATTTTACTGGCTGTTCACTGTTTTTAGGATGAGTTATAATACTAAACGATCGTGTATATATTATTTTTCTCTGTGGATGTAAGTTACCATATAAAATTGTTGAATAATATAAATCTGTAATGACAATGCTAGATGTAGTAAAATAAATAAAGAAATGAATATAGGCCTTTCTCTTGACACTGCGTATGTCAAACTATATGATATTAAGTTAAAAAGTAATATATGGAAAGAGTTTATATGGAAAAAGTCAGTTTTGCATTTATAATATTTGTTAATATACATACACTCGACCGCTTCCATGGCCTAGTGGCGAAGGCGTTTGCTTTTCAAGCCGGAGATCGTGTGTTGTGTGACAACAACTTTATGTTGCTGTTTCTTGGTTGGTTTAGGGCAATGCGGGCTGATCACCCGATTGCTCGAAAAGAAAGATGATCCATGCGTCGAATGGACATGTACAAAAAGTCGATCCCGGTTGTCAAGAACACCTTTGGCAGTCGTTAAGGGATGTCAGTGCTTTCAAATAACTTACAATTTATCCCTTTGAGTTGCGGAGGTCAGATGCCAATCGCTGTGTGTAAAAACTGATATTCAGGTAATATTTGGTTGGATTAGAAGCCAACCCCAAATAATTTGGGAATAAGGCTAGGAGGAAAAAGAATTAATATACTCGTAAATGGTAAATTTTCAGTAGTGTTGTGAAATTTAGGATGATATTTAAGCATTGTTTCCTTGTTTCCGACAAATGCGTTGCCTTACAGCCACAAATGCCATTTTCACTGCTACCGACCGCACACTCTCCCGGAGCAGCCCCGTTGTTTATTTTATCACGCGGCGTTTATTTGTTAGCTAAGTGAATTGTATATCGACTACATTAGCGGTTCAGTTTTGAATATTGAATATGTATGAATGTGCTTTATTTTGCACCATAAACCGTCTTCAAAAAGGAAGGAGGTTTTTAATACGGATGTTTCTATTTCTTAATTTTGATTGTGCGTTCGCTCATCCCATCGTATCCCCGTCATTTATGAACCTTTTTTAAAAAAATCTTTTTTGTCTGATAGGGTATTCTAACATAATGGTCCTCTAAAATTTTGAGAAAAATCGATAAAATGGTTTATTTTTTAAGTTAAAAATGTCTGTAATAATAATCTTGTGTATATTGAATATTCAAGTCTGTGCGATTGAGATGTATGCTTTAGTTAGTATTTTACCTTATTTTTTTTACTAATGTATTTAAAATACATTTCTCGTTTATTTTTGGGTAGAAAGATTACTAAATGTCTACTACGTATTTTTATTTATGCCAATATCTGTCTGTTTGTCAATTATTCATTAGATTTACAACCTACAAGTATATTGTTATATGTATATACAAAGATATTTATTGTGAATACTAGTGGGAATTGTTTTTTAGTACTGACGGTATTAGGCGCTAGCCAGATCGTGCAATCAATTTTTTTTTATATAAAGGAAGACAAACTAGCAGACGGTTCACCTGATGGTAAGAGATCCCGTCGTCCATGGACACACGCAACATCAGGAGAGTTGCAGGTGCGTTGTCAACCTGGGAAATTGGATACAATATGTTTGTTGGATAGGATGGGCCGGGATTAAGAATTTGGAGGGGATAGAAATGGGAAAAGAGAAGGGTAGACATGGCCATCCGGCATCCCCAAAAATCGGCGTACTTTATTTTATGCAAACATTATAAAGGGCGATGGTGCTTCCCCGGACGAGCATTGCCGTAAAAGTACAGCAAAAGTTGTGAAAGGATGTTATGCTCTACCACCTGCATAGAATTGAAAAAACTATTATGCCAAATGAATCTAAAATTGTTAACTTTTTAATGAAGTGTTACTAGTACTTGTTTTTTATACCTTTATATTAAATTTTTTTATACATAATAAACATTGGTACAAGTCGTCGCCCCCATGGGAAGCAATAAAGAACGGTTTCTTACAAAACGCTTTTGATTAAAATAACGGACGTATCTCTTGTACATAGAAACAAGAGGGAAACTTTTCATTCCGCAACAAGTGAGCGATGTTTGAATTGATTGACATAGGTTAATAGCCAATCTACTGTCAAAGGCAGACCAATCAGAAGTGTCATTGAAAATATCTATTACTGACCAAGGTAATATAATGCACAGGATGTGCATAAAATATAGGAGTATATACTTGAATCGGAACCACAGAAATACTTGAAGACTCCAAATTTTTTGGCTCACCTTCCCCTTTTAAAAAAAATATCTAACTAATCTGTTTTCTTTACTAGATGTATTTGATTCTGTTTTGTATTTATTTTGAAAAATAATATAATTTTTTATTGTTCGCCTGACAAAATCACTCGAATGGAGTTGCTGGTTTGCGAATTAAGATATAGATATTTCATTGATCAAGATAATTAAGGGAGACATAGTTGCACAATTCATCTTCACTTTTGTTATTTAATCATACGTTTATGCGCAATTCTGTCTTATTCAATTATTTCTAAAGTCACAGCGATTATTTCGCTGCACGTTTTAATGTCAACTTCCTTGTTTTCATCATAAACAATATGTTCGTTATCAGCACATTGTTCATAATGCTGTTTGTAATTACTGTGTCAATACTATAAACATTGGTTGCATACAAACAGAAGTAAATGGCTATTTTGTTACTAAGCAAAATATGAACTACTAGTCAAATAACGTCTTTAACTTCAGTTCGGGACTTGACTTGTCTTAGACTTTTCCTACTGTTTTTCATCTGCGTGTTTTTTTGCGTTGCTCAAAAGCTGACGGGCTACAACATCCCGAAAAGGTACTATTCCAATTTTTTGCTACTTGACCTGACTCGCAAGATCTTGAAACGGAGAAATATAATGTTGGCTATATAATCCACTTCTAGTATGTAAGATGACGGGTTCCTCTTAAACTTTTGCGGCTAAGGGTTAGCGTATTGTTTTGGTGAAGTCTGAATGACGTTTTGGGAAGGAATCCACTGTGACCGTTACAAGTTTCCATCATTAGGGTCACGATCTAGGTCTAGTCTACCTTTTGAGTTTTGTTTGATAAATTCATATATAACTCCTTATAATGGCTTAAGCAGTATTCATCTATCGGGAAAGTTGTAACAAAACGTGCGCATTGCTTTCTTAAAGGTTGGTTGTTAAATCTCCTGTTACTCTTCTGATATTACTGAATTCGACAAACATGCTCAAACATGTTTTATTTCGAGGTAAAAAATCGCCACAACCGTTTTCTTACATACACAGAAACTAGAATGAGCATATATTATAAGGATGTTGAGGTTCTAAAAGCCTTTATATACGCTCAAGTAAGATTTATAAAGATCTTAGGCCATCATTTAATCAGTCAATTAAATGTCAGTAAGATTAAATTTCTAAGCTGGCGGTAGCTTCATCACGAACATTGATATCATACTTAAGTAAAATTATGACGTTTAATAACAACTCCTTAGGGTCTATGTGACAAAAAAATAAAAATTTTTAATTGTGTGTATTTCTCTTGTGTATGAGATAACACAGAAAATAAAATAAACTACACGGAGTTTCTTCGAATCCTAGCCATCCTTCTAGGAATGTCGTCCGCTACAAATCTATTTTATTGTCGCAGCGGTCCGACGCGGTTAAACAATATGGCCTCATTTCACGGTCGGTAGATGGACTAATATCTGTTTCTGTCCTTTTGCTACCACCTTCCTTATGATTTTAGAGCATTGCACTCCTTATTTATGGCCGAGTGGGCGGCCAGATGTTTGACAAATGACATGTGTGTCAGAATGTTATTGAAGAACGTAAACGCGTTTCAAAGGAAAACAAATTTACTTTCGCATTAATGATATTGAGTAAGAAGAAAAAACTATACTATCATGTGAAGCTGAAGAGTATTTTTTTGTATGAACGCGCTAATCTCATGAAGTACTGATCCGAATTAAAAAATATTTTTGTTTGGAAAGCTCATTCATTGAGGAAGGCTTTAGGCTATATAACATCACGTTAGGTCGAATAAGAGAGGAATAGCAGTGAACAATGTTGCAAAAACGGAGCAGCTAGTGAAAAATGTAAACTGTCCGTAGCTGATTAGTGTCTACCAAATTTCTTTTATTATCGATAGCAATGTTTTACTTTGCTCATCCTCCTTTGTTACCATAACATATTATTTGTACGATTTCCATAACACGTACGCATATGTGATTTCCTCACGTTTTCCGGTAACGTCGACGGTGATATTAAAACACTAAAGTACTTTAATATAGTTGTTATAGTGTTACTTGTATATTATAAGAACGTTACATAAATACGTTCGGTTCAATAACATCGCTTTGTTGGACCGATAATCGACACGTGATCTAATTGCGACTTACTCACTATTTCCTGCTTTTAATGACTCACTGACAAACAGGTCATTTTGTTGTATTTATGATTGCAATACTTAACAAAACGCCAAACATAGAAATGACTGACAAATCAAAGTCACAATACATAAATATTAAAATAAATAAATAAAGTCCTCCTGACCGAATTACGGCGGCCAATCTACTCCGAGATTAGCCAACTTCGCAGTAGATATTATAGTGCACAAATGTACGCGAAACACAGGTGCACTCTCTGTTCCTTTACTCTCATATCCAAAAAGGTCGGATATCCCACACGACCGTAGAGAGATCAGGCGTAGGACCGTTTTCTACACGCCCATCCGACGCATGGATCATCTTTCTTTTCAGGCAATCGGGTGATCAGCCCGCATTGTCTTAACTAACCAAGAAAACAACAACAAAAATTCATTGTTTTCCCGTGGGATTCGAACCCACGACCTCCGTTTTACAAAGCAAGGTATGTGCACCACTAGATTACGAAGGCGGTAACACAAATAAATTAACAGGTTAATAAAATGTATGAACATTACTTCTTGAAATCAGTCCAAATCTTAAAAGCAACTAGTCAATAAAATAATTTTTTATTGTTAATCTATACTAATATTATAAAGCTAAAGAGTTTGTTTGTTTTTTTGTTTGAACGTACTAATTTCAGTAACTAACCGATACAACTTAGAGACCTTTAAAAAAACCCTATTCCTATCTTAAAGGTCGGCAACGTTCTTATAACTCCTCTGATGTTGCGGTTGTCTTTGCTAGAGGGGGGGCTTACCATTAGGTAAGCAGCTTGCTCGTTTGCCTCCCTCTCTATAGGAAAAAATTACTGGTCCAAATTGAAAGATTCTATTAGTATTGGACAGTCCGTTTATCGAGGACGGCTATAAAGCGATAACCAATGATTTCGGAGTAAAAACGCTGGGCGTGAAAAATATGGAAATAATTACTATACAATTTTGATCTTGATGCATGAAAATTCTTGATACCGCATTGTCCTTTGGTCGAATCAAATAGCTATTAAGAGTAGTCAATATAAAGTCAAGAAAGCAAACGATGTTATGATAAAAAGTCATACACTGAACAATTTGCTGGAGTCGTTTGTGTTTATAACCATGAACCACTTGTGCAGCCAAGTCTGAAGAACGACAAATCTCGGTCTTGGTCCCTTACCAAGTTACAACTTCAATATACATATACAATGTACATATGTGCTTATGTGCATATTTGAATTTCGAAGGGCATGAAAATGTACATTCAATTTGTTGATATACAAAAGACAAACTGCAATGCAATGCAACCGCAATACAATGTCAAATTATGAACTCATATGACTCAAGAAAAACTTCAATTACATTGTTTTAAATATTGGATGCTGCTTAAAAAAAATTAATTAGCAAAACAAAAACTACGTCACACGTGACTTTGATACGTGAAATTAAGGGCTGTTTTGATTTTAACCTATGTACATGAATGTCTTTTAAGTTTTTTGGTATATCGATGATTAAATTGCATTTTCAATTTTTTTTTCTATGATGCATGATGCAAAAATATTATAATAATGATCAATAATAATATGATGATGCAAAAATGTTATAATAATAATCAATAATAATATGATGATTCAAAAATGTTATAATAATAATCGTCCTAATTGGCCAAAGGACGATAGAAAGACGTCTTCCGTTCTTACAATCATTTATGTAGACTTAACAGCATCTTAACACGTCTGTTTATTTTTACCAAAGAGTCGAGATGCTACTAGCAATAATAATGAAATTTACCAGCATCACTGTTTTGAGCTTAATCTTATGACAATAGATATTTGCCATTTTATTAGATCTATATTAAACATGAAATAGATTTTTATATTTTCAACTTGTAAAAATTAAAAAAAAGAACTTGAATAATAGTGATGAGTATTTCCAACACCTCGTTACAAACCTCTGATTTAGGCCCTATCATTGAAATAACCCTATAATTGTTAGGAACTCCAATATGATGTATATTTGCATAGCTCTCATTAGGGCTATATCTATTGTGGCAGTAAACGCCAAGTTTAACGAGCATAAAACTGGATTTATTGCGAACGTGCCCCTTGTATCGCTACCCATAAAAGTAATTGAAGTGGGGCATAAACACGCCGCGTATAGAAGGGAAATATGGACGGGCTTGTCTCGGGAATAGATATGTTCCCACGGGCGTGGGTGATCGCATGTGTTTTGGAGAGGATTTTGAAGATGTCCCGGTTTCTTGAAATAGAAGGCATTGGGGTGGCGATCGATATACAGGGGGACTGATGAGACACTTTTGAGAACGTTATATGTGGAGATCAAATATGAAGTTTAAATTTATATATTAATTGACCACTGAGTAAACGTAATTGAAAATTTAGTTATTATTTACAAAGCCCACCTGCAGCGGACACGACGCGAGCCATGCCGTTTTCGGGCCAATGAACTGTGCCAGCTGGCCATCTGTTTGCTGCCGACACAGTATCCATGCTTCGTCTCATATTTATTTGAAGTTCTGGTCGAAAACTATGCCTCTAATTTTATTACATAAATATGATGACAATCGAGTACCAAGTGTTTTATTTTAGTATCATTGGTGATTCATCAATCACCTGTATATAATGTACACATAAGGAATTGGCTGACATCGTGCAAGAAAACGAATCCTTATAGGATCACGCCGCAGTCCATCTGTCAGTGAAGACCCTGTATCCCAGGAATGTGTTGGGCGATCATATAAATATTTATATTAAATAGAAACATAAACTTTAAGCTAAGGTTGTTTAAAACTGTCAGATAATCGAACATCTATATAAACTCAATTCAGGGATCAGGCCGTTAATACTGTGCATTTTGAAACAGGGTATCAAAACTATTCAGATCTTTAATCATGAAATTTGGCGAGAACCAATGTTTAATAGTCTAAGTAAAACGATATTCCGAAAATCTCAAAAAGCAGTTATATCCAGGTAGTAGAACAAAACATCTTAAAAAACACCTTTTACTGCACTTATTATGCATAACATACTTAACCAGCCTAAAATATCGCATAGTGAGATTGCCGAAAAACTATCCCTGCTGGCTATCTTTACTCATATTCTTTCACAATTCTAAATATTTCACATTCCCCTTATTCTAATAAATAGTTAACTGATAGGACCATTGGATAGTCGGTACAAAACTGCCAGTTAAACATTAGTTACTCTTAGTATGTGGTTGTAATCACGCTTCTCGGAACTGTTTATTTGTTAAAGGCTCCAGAACCTTGTTTCCCAAGATATCTCAAATGATAAAATAAATAAAACAAAAATCCGGCTTTATCCGCGTCATAAATATACTTTATTGACATATATTTAGCCTTATTCTGATTCCAAAACCAAAATACAAAACCGATTTAATTGAAAATGTCATGGGACCAATATTAAACTAAGCATATAAATATAATAGAAAATACATCTAAATAGTTAAAAAAACATCTAAATGGATACATAATTGACGGAATTATGCATGAACATACATAAAAAATAGAAAACATATACTGCCCCCTATTAGAAGCAGAGCGTGAATTCGCTCATTTCGCCGCCGCCGTCCGCGGCCGCGATGGTAAATAGGTTATGAAGCGCGCTTCGTTATTGATGGACGTTAGCGTCCGATAAAATCGCGTGCGACATAACGACGCGTCCGTATCGATCAACTCGACGTAGTGAACGTCCATTTGGATGCGGTGAACGGTGATACTGCTTCCAAATGTTTCTGCGATGTGTCGTGATACAAGTTTATTTTCATGCCTTAAGCGTGTACTTTTGAAACATAAATATATGCTCCGTTATTTTGATTTAAAAAAAAACGACTGATCCAATTTTTATGAAAATTTTTGGGAACCATTTTGGAAGTATCAGTTATAATATGAATTTTTAAAATCAGTTTATAAATCGCGGAGATGTATGCGAACATTACTAAGTTTCGTTATTTAGTTATAAACAACAAACTACTGAACTGATTTTTTTTATTAAATTTTATGAGTTTGCGTTGTTTAATTAGAGTTTCTATGGCCACCTTCCAGCTCCAGCATCATATAAGCTTCATACCATCATAATGTTTCTATGTCATGCGATATACATTCGCTTGCAAAATTCCAGCTCGATAGGAAACCCGGAAGTGGGTCAAATTGAACTTGCAAGATTCCATTCCCACAGACAACGGGACTAAATAAAAACTTGTAGTAAACGGGTAGACAGATGAAATTTTTACATTATGTTCATTTCTGTTACCACTAACAATAATGAATAAAAACTAAATAAATAAAAAAATGTAAGGCCTTATATATCTGAAACAAGTTTATTTTCACAGAAAATTACAAAAACCGACTTCAATAATCGCTTTAAAAGTGTACTTTCGAAACATATCTTCTCCGTTATTTTGATTTAAAAAACAAACTACCAATTGGATTTTTATAAAATAAATTGTAGGACCATTGTGGGTGTGTGTGTACTCTATCAGATAAAAAAATATATTTTCAAATCAGTTCATAACTTGCGGAGAAATGTGCGAACATTCCTAAATTTTGTTATTATTATTTTAAAATCAAACTAATGAACCGAAGTTTTCGGGCTATTTATTTTTTTTATATTACTATTTATTAAGAATGCTAATGAATAATTAAAAAAAATAAATAAAATCGGTGCATAAATGGCGGAGATATGCACAAACGTACCCAAAAATTAACATATGAACATTCGAAACACCTTTTTTGAAGCCGGTTAAAAATGATACGGAACCGGTCGTATGCGAATCCGATTCACGTTTAAAGTATTAAATAATTAACGAAAGTCGTCTTCAATTTTCTCCATTCAATTGGCGTTAATTAAAACAGAAGTAAAAGGAATAAGCAGACGCAAACAACCACCTCATTAGGCATCAAACTCTTTCCATCCAACTCCAACCGCAGCTGATAAATAGGTAACAAAGAACGGCTTTATTTACGCGAATCTTTGTCCTTATACGCAGTTTCAAATGCCTCCCATTGTCCCCCCTTTTGGTATGGAACACGAGAAGCATTTGCTTTGTGCGAGATGCAAAAAAGGAAATGATTTACTCTACTCGTATTGCCTCTGCTGACGCTAATCGGAACACGTGTGCAAAACTGCTAGCATTTTGTTATAGTGCGATCATTTAAAGAAAGGAAATGTAAATGGACTGGAGATGAACCTAATGTTTGACATTTTTTTATGTTGGTACTTACAATTTAAAGTTCTATTGATTCGTAGTCATCGAATATCTGAATGACACTGAAATAGTTTGCTGGTTTTGAATTGAAATATAAGTACAAATTTTGACTTTTGTGTCATTTAACTTGTGTTTATATTGTCTGCAAAAAATTATTTCTGTAGTAAGTTTTTTCAAAAAAAAAACTACTGATATCTGTCTGTCTATGGCAGGGGTGAGCAACCTGCGGCCCTCGGGTCACATGCAGCCTGCTAAATAATTTTATGCGTCCTAATTTAATGTAGATGTTTATTATAATATGAATACAATTTTAAATTCTATTAAGAAGTGTGATTTTGGCCCGCCAAAAATTTGAAGAATTGATTTTATCCGTTGCTATAAAAGGTTGCTGACCATTGGTCTATGGTATCCTAGTCCCAGCAGCCAACGCATAGACCGATTATCTTGCGACACTTATTTGAAAGATCGATATGAAATTAAACAAAATTGATCTACAGTTTAGCGATCATCGGCGCTTTTAGTTGATATCGGAGGACCTTCGGCAAATTTATAATAGTCGTTGGCGAATTTGATTTATATTAATTAGAATGACAGTATTTTCTAGGAACGTTTCTTTTGTGATGAGTCTTTATATTTTGTACGTACTTCGGGCAATTATAACTTACGCGGCAATGAATCGTACGCATGACGTGTCTACGTTGAAACTAAATGCACTTGGCACGGATCCAGGGGCCTTTGTCCGTCTGTCTGCCCCTTTGTCTGCCCATACAGACCTTTGTCTTTGTTCGACGGGGGTCCACATACAAATGAGGCGTTGTAGAGGATACGATGCGTGGGACCACACGGATCGAAATGAATTATGATTGGCCACCATTCTATTGTTTAGCTGTCAAGTGTTTGTCGGATGATATTTTTTTTGTATTATAAAATATTGTTTTCATGTAAAAACAGATTTCATGGAAAATCAGAAATGAACATGTTTTGTGTCTTACAGCCAGCACATCAGTAGCATCGTAGCTACGCTTTTTTGGACAATTCTGCAATGAGACATTTTAAAAACAAATTCCACTAAGAATGTTGATATAGCTATATAAGTATATAAAGAGATACAGCTATTAAATAGAAACATACGCCGTTGATTGCGCATGTTTACACAGATTTTCGGCAATTGTATAGAAGGTGTTGAAGTTTCGTAAAACTGTCCAGTGAAACTAGTTAAAGTTGGATCCAAACTATATTGTCAATAAACCTTCTTCGCTGACGCCGCGTATGTAAGTTGTTGAATCCTTCATATTTCTTAATGCTACAATAAATAAGAGCATGTACAATGCATTCAAGGCAACGCTCTTCTAACTGTTCTGGTGGTTTATCTTTATCTTATATATAGCTTATCCTCCGCGACCGCGACCTCCTGGCGACTCGTAGAATATTGATGGTTAAGCAGTTTCACTGTCTTACTTTTGGCACTTCTGCAGCTGCGTTCTATTGGAAGTTTACATTGTTACAAAATATTTTAAATTAAACTGGATTCGTACTGTCTTCTTCCTCCTAGCCTTTTCCCAAATTACTTGGGGTCGCCTTCTAATCCACCCAAATATTACCTGAATTTCAGTTTTTACGCAGAGCGACTGGCATC
>JAOCPS010852891.1:0-18582 GCA_025505425.1 Graphium colonna
GTGGTACTTCCCCGGACGAGCGTGGCCTTAAAAGTGCAGCAAAAGCTGTGAAAGGATGTTATGCTCTACCACCTGTTAAATGTATTTTACAACTTCAAAAATAAATCTAATCCTGCGAGTAACAGGTTAATAACTGTTAAATAGTAACATATAATTTTACTTCCAACGCCCGTGGTGTAGAAGAACAAGTATATATTTATTACCTCAAGGTAATATAACCGATAGACAAATTCGGCTCTACAATATAGATGCCTCTTCTCTCACGAATACAGTGTAAACTCTATATAGCGACTTTTAAGGGTCTGTACGTTTCATGTCGTTATAGAGCTGTCGTTAAATGGAAAGAGTGTATCATTGTATGGAAGGAAAGCTAAACCGGTCAAAGCTATGTGATGTCGATGCTTTAGGGAGTTTGTTGTTAAATCGAGTGACGTTGCATGGAGTTTATACTGTACCTCCAGTACAGAACAAGCGTCCGTCCCATCCTATCCATCCATCCCATCGCGTTAAGAAATTAAAACAAACTGCACCTGTGTCTATGCTCACACTTGTAAACTATAATATTTCTCGATTTAGGTGATCTCTCGAAGATTGCCGTTATGGCCGAGGTTCAATCAAAAGGTTTACCTCAAGTTTTTTACCCATTCTAAGAGAGTCGAGGCGTGTAGATTAAAATGCAAAAAACAAAACTATAACTACAAAAGGGTAAGCAATAACAAGTTTAAATATTAACATGTTTAGTGATTGGGTCATAACAATAACATAAATATACGTTTGATACTGTCCCTATAGATAAAATATTTTGTCTTATATATGAGATGCTGTATACAGCAACTGTTAAATCGTTTGCCTTAAAATTACACATCCGCTCCAAAAAATAGTGAGATCCATGCTGATAAAACAATAATTATTTTTGCATAAATTCAACTTCAATAATCAATCGTCTTACATTTAAAATTGAATAGGTATTTTTCCTGGTGGGCTGCTCATCACCTTTGAAAATAATTCAGGGATATTATAATTATATATTAATATATTAATTAAATAGTTCTCCTGGTAGCAGAACATGCTTTCTAACTATTAGTTATTACTATTTTATACTGTGAAATATTTAGTAAACCACATGGTGATCTTTTAAAGAAAAGGCATGAGATATAGCATGACAATACCCAAATTGCTTTAGGTGTGCCCTCAAAGGTAAGTTAGTACTTACGCCACATATACCTCTAAACAAATACACATACACGCAGATATATAGTTAAATCATATTTTATTTTATGTTAGATATTAAATATTGAAGAAAACGTGGGTCCTACAAACCCCTCTTGTAACTCCTCCAGTGTTGCAAGAGTCCACAGGCGGCGGCGATCATTTACCATCAGGTGAGCCGCTAGCGCGTTTGCCTTCTTAAAAGGTGGTAGAGAATAACATCTTTTCACAGCTTTTGATGCACTTCTACGGTCGCACTTGTCCAGGGAAGTACCACGGTTCTTTATAAAGTTGGCATAAAATAGAGTATGCACTAAAATTTCCCTTTCTCGCTCTTTTCCCCTCCAAATCCTTAATCCCAACCATCTTCTCTAATGAACTTAATCTATCCAATTTCCCAGATTGACAACACACTCGCGACTCTCCAGATCTCTTCCTCCTCTACAGATCTCGAAACTCCGCTCGTTTGTCTTCCTTTCCATAAAAAAATCTTTCGAAAACTGACTACCTAATTGACTACACAGCAATTGTGTCTCATTTCCTTGTCACAAACTCGAATCGCTTATATTCCTCCGACACGAAAGCAATAAAGACGTGCGTCAAACAGGCAACAAAGGAAAACATACGAGTACTGCTCTAGAAATTTCCTGGCAACTTATTGCGAATTATAAATACGTTCGATTTGAGAGGAGAGGTGGATAAAAAAGCATGTAACGATACGCCTATGTGCCATCACGTAGACGCCGTCGAACTTTCGAGAGCGGGCGCCCTGTCGGAAAAACGCTACGTGATCCCTACAAGTATGAACATGGCCGTTTCACATACGCGGAATGATAAGAAATGTATCGCTTACAAATAAACAAGCTGTTGCTTCTCCTCAAACATATTTTCATGCAATAAATGATACACGAATTAGTGACTTGTTCCGTGGATTTTTCTAAATTAATTTTGACAGAATAACCACTCACATATAACACAAAAAATAGACATATCAGTTGCCGTTTTTGAGATTTAATGCAACGAACTGGTGTTCATTTATATATTTCTAATATCTATATAATCTACATAAAAATACCAAAATCAAGGTGATATCTGCTATATATTATAAGAAGCGAATCCATAAATAATCATTAATATTTTTCTATCTCAAAACAAAACAAAATCTCTTAATTATCAAACATTTACTTAAGTATTTATTAAAAAAATATATTACTTAGTCAATAGTAATATTAGTAACATTATGCTTTTATATACATATGCTATATGAAAGAATAAAATGTAGATCATGATTCATCTAATCAAAAAATATGTTAATCATGTGAAACTCACTAACTTCCTGACCGATAATGACTCAGTTACTAAGCGACTGTTTTGAGTCGCTTCACCAACGACCGACTAAGTCATATAGTCATGAAGACACCGTTGTTACTACGCGAAATCTGAAACCATTATCGCCAAAATCCAAATACTATTATATTATACTATGCTATTCGATGACGTCGAGTTGTTAAAGACCTGTCAAAAAGTCCGGATAACAACAAAAAATATTTTCTAAAAAACTGATTTTTTTTTAGTTACCAATAAATTATGACTATATTGCAGGTTTTTTTACACCGCACCCTTTAATGTGTCTATATATGTTTTTCTATTTCTATATATTTATGTGTCTATGTTTCTATATATTTAGGTACGTTTGCGCATTCTCCAGTATTGTAGATTAAACCGATTTTAAAATTTATTTATTTATAATAATTAGTCAAGTATGAGGATAAAATTGGCGAATTAGTATTCTGACTAAAATTAAATATTATTTTAAAAATATCTGTTTTACTGACCCTACGGATATTTACGATTAGACAGCTATGACGCCGCTATATGGGTCGGAGTCGAGCTTATTATTTGTTGACTTGCACTATACATAGCCAATTAATAACTTCGACCACAATAATCGTGCGGAGGAAGTTTCCGGAAACATAAATATGATGACACCGGCGACATCCGGTTAATGTGAAAAGTCCTCCAGGTGGATGCGAAATAATGAATAAAGTTGGGCAAAGCCATGAATATGTCAACGCAACGCAATGATGCCAAGTTAGATTGTCTGTCCGTCCACTCGTGCATATGTATGTATGTCCTTTGGCGGTACGTTGCTGTTTAAAAAATAATTTTGACATTTTTCTGTTTTTTTTTTTTTAATGAAAAGGTTAACAAACGAGCAGACGGTTCACCTGATGTTAGGTGATCCCGTCGCCCATGGACACACAAAACATCCGGGGAGTTGTGTGTGTGTTGTCAACCTATGAAATTGGAGAAAACAGGATTTGTAGATAGGGCGGGTCGAGAATATATTTAGTATTAGGAAGAGAAAAGAGTGGAAATCGAAGAAGGAAGGAATGGTCATCCGGCTACCGAGAGAGTTATGCATACTTTATTTTATGCCGACTTTATGAAGGGTGGTGGTACTGTCCCGGGCGAGCACGACCGTATAAATGCAGCAAAAGCTGTGACAGTATGTTATGCTCTACCACCTCGAGTATATCTGAGACTTACGCGAATATTTCACTCCTGGTGTCACTTGAAGCTTGAATATTATAAGATCGGACTAAAAATTAATATTCAAGCTGATAGTATGCAGGATTAACAAGTGACACCAGGACACCAAACATCTCAGTCGAACCCGTGACCATGAACGCTGTAAAGAGTTCTAAACGTCGGATGATTAAATTTAAAACAAACGGCCATAAAATCCGTAAAATTGTCTTATTTAAAAAAGGATTTGCACTAATAAGTAGGTGGTATGATTAGTAACTTAGGTTACTTTATTTATAACAAAGTTCTGCATAAAAAAATTAAAAATCCAGGAAATTGGAAAACATTATAAGATGATTTACATTGCAGTTGCATTTAGGAACTGTTAGCACACAAAAAAATAAAAAAAAAACAAGGACAGACAGAAAAATCTCCAGGTTCTGATCACAGAGACTGTGTTCTTTTTACGAACTTCACAAAAACTAACGATAATTTTAAAAAATAGAAATTTATTCAGGTATATCCGTAATAAATTTCCTTTTTTTAAATATTTCTTTCTCTTTTATAATTACGGTTACACCGCGGCGTATCGTATAGGATCGTGTTTATATCTTTTTGGGCCTATTTTGTACTAATAAATATATATGACGTTTTACATGGAGAAAGTCTCTAGTACAGCTCCTTACAAATAATTTTGTCCTAGACAGAACAATGATTAAAAAGCAAGAAACAATACGCCCTTATTTATTTCCTTTCTTATTTTTGGGTAAGGGAGGGGAATTCGTTTGAAGATTAAAAGATTGCCAAGTTTCTTAATTATATTCCGTCATTATTAAAAAAGGATCAGATCTATCTAAACTTCGCCGTTTTTTTTTTCTCCTCCTCGTAAACTCAAAAAGCCAATTTGTTAAAACTCAAACAACTTTTCCGAGTTTTCTTGTTTAAAAGATTGTAATGCTTATTGCATTATGTTTCTTTTCCTTTTGATGAGTAAAACATCGCACTTCTCTCTCTATAATACGTGTATTTCTTCGAATCGACTCCAAGACAGGAAAAATCTCAACTCAACCGTATTGTGGATTTATAATATATCATTGACTATTATGCAATTTAATTCAGATTATTTTATGTATAAGTAGGGCAATGATGTGAACGTTATCGAAAAACATTCTTATTAAATATATAAAAATAAACCTGTAATCCTTATTGCTGCGAAGGAAAACATCGTGAGGAAACCAGCATATCTAAGAAATAATATTTTTGAAATATGTGAAATCCGCCAATCCGCACTTGGGCAGCGTGGTGGACTATGCCCTATACTCTGTCTAGAGGAAGCCTTTGCCAAGCAGAGGGACAATCCGAAAATAGGCTGTTACTTCCTTTTTTAATCCTTATGTTAGCGTTTCACGACTTTAGTCTCTGAAGACTTAACTGCATTTTTTACTGTATCATCTAGATCTGGCGACTGATGCTAGACAGTTTAACGACACGCAGATTCAACAAATAGTATTATATATTATTTTTTCATAAAGCAATAGAGACATTATGAGACATAAAGAAAAGTCTTAAAGATTGTCGTTTTTGGCTCTAAGCCATATCCGTCCGGAAATTCCACATTAGATTCCACAAATACGTGGGTTTGGCGTGACCTAGCAGAATTATATTATTAAGAACAGATTTGTCGAAGTTATTGTATTTAATTCAACTATTTAGAGTTAGTAGACCAGTAGACCATAAACTTTTCTCAAAGCGCTTGTTTGAGAAAAGTTTATGGTTATGAGACTGACTGATATATGAAGACGTTGCGATATTTCAATTAATTGCGAGTTTTTTTTTTATGGAGATGGGGTCAAACGAGCAAGCGACTCACCTGATGGTAAGTTCTTTGCTTGAATGGTTTTCTGATAGATAATTTTTTATGTTTCATGTTTTCCAAATCAGAATTTCTATTTCTTAGTCGAATAAGGTAAAATGGGGCTATTATCTGCAAAGCAAATTTTTCTATGCTTCCGATAGACACAAGTAAAAAGTCGGTATTGGCTGCGCATGAAGTTTTTCCGGTCATGTGGAATATTCGTTTCTCGGAGAACTGAGAGTAAACGTACAGTTTACATTAGGCATGGGACGTTTCTCTGATTTTTCACTTGCTATCAGTTAAATAACGTTATCGTTGTAGACAACAGCAAGTGAAAAACAAGTGAAATGTTTCATGCCTAGTTTACATACCTGTTTCCGCGTATACACTTACACATGTATGCGTGCCCTTGTTTGTTACTTCGAAATGCACGGCCGCGAAATTTAAGCATATACATATAAATAAAAATCAATGATACTGTTTGCAATGTCAAAATAATAAACTAATATTTTTTTCATAATATATAATTGAAATCAAAATTTAACGAATCAAAGAATTGTTACAATTACTTAGTCTATAAGTTTTATGTTAATAAAATTGTAACAAACTCACTCGGAATTCAGACAAAATTGTCAGAGTAAGGTTGCATTATAAGGTTCTATTTACTTATTTTACTACATAAATATGTACTATATATTAAGGTTACTATTTCACAATGGTAATTCTTTTTATTAATAAGCTTATATCAAAATATGACTTACATATAATACAAGTGAAATGTACATACTGGCATAAGACCGATTCAAACAATACGTCGACTCGTCAGAGTTCGCACTCAGTTCGGAAACAAAACCGCATGCACACACGGACGGATTAATTACAAAGTTCAGTTGCGACGCGGTGAAACTCAAAAACAATGGTCGAAAAAAAGTCGCCACCTGCTGGTGAGGGACGGAGAGAAAACACTCGATCGGTGGATAGGGCCACTCGGCGAACACGAGGGTAGTTAAATGGAGTTGCAAATTGGCACTGTGTTGCCGCAGGGACCTCAGTTCGAAACTCGAAATTTTCACAGCTCGGGTAAGGTAGGTACGAGTAGGATTTTGATTCGGGTCGAAACCGGCTTATTTGCTTGGACGAAAGACAACTGATGTTGTCACAATCTAGACAGGATTAAAAAATATTTACATAGCAAAAGTTTGAAGCAATCTGCCGTCGAATTGTTTGTGTATTGGTTCGAGTACGAATTTAGTGCCTTCGAGGCACCTTTCGTTACTTACCTTAGTTCCTTAGGCTTATCATAATTTACAAATTGTAATTAGTTATCCGTAACTATTAAATAAATTTGAAATATGCGCCGATTAATTAAGTTAGCATGATTGCATACATGTTAGTTGTTTGGAATATCGCCTTCCATGTAATTTATGTTTTACATTTCAAATGTTCATTGTTAGGTGATAGAGCATAACATCTTTTCACAGCTTTTGCTGCACTTCTGCGGCCAAGTTTGCTCGGGGAAGTACCGACACCCATTACAAATTTGGCATAAAATAGAGTATGCATGACTATTGGGGTTGTTGGATGGCCATTCATAACCTTTTCTTGTCCCATTCCTTTCCCTTCCCAATCTTAATTTCCGAATCCATCCTATCCATTAAACCTGCTCTATCTAGCTGACAACGCACAACTGTGTCTGTGGGTGATTGGATCGAATAACATCAGATGAACTGTCCACTCATTTGTCATCCATTCCATAAAAACTACTTCTAAAAATAAAACAGGTTGACTATTTCAATTTTACAAGTTTTATTTTTTACAAAATTATTTTTCCGATCGTATGGCAGAATTATAAAATCACCAACCCTTATAAACTACTCGAATACCCAAAAGTGTATTCGTCGAGTAATACCACAAAACGGATCCTGGTTTTAATGCTATGCGTCCAAATGAAGTGGAGGGTCGGACTGAGCCCTTGTCGGGCGCCGCCTAAGGATACCGGTTCCGTGCATTTTTTGGGTCCTCAAAACATAAAAAAAATCGCGCCGCGGTTAACGACCCTTTGTTCCGGTGCCACTCGCTCGCCAGACGGCCGGCAGACTAACAGACACACGCCTGTTTCAGTTAAAGGTACTACAAAAGATAAACAACGGTAATTTTGTTTCTGAGAATATTTAGACATTTTTAAATTAAACAACCTATCCACATGGTCCTACCCGTGACCATGAACGATGTAAAGGGTTCGAAACGTCGGGTGACAAAAATAAACCGCGATAAAATCCGTAAAGTTGTTTAATTTAAAAAACAACGGTAACTAAAGTAAAAAGAAACAGAATTTGAAAGAGCTCAGTTATATAATAAAGTCCCTTTTTGCTAAATTTTAAGAAGAAATTAAGACATTACTTTTTAAAATATAAATAATTTATTTTTAATGTATGGTTTGTAAAATTTTCCCATAGATTAAGTACATAATTTAATATTCTTCGTGACAAATATTCTTTGAACCAAAGTTAAACTAATAATTAGCCAAACAAAACTAAATTGTTAACAGAATCTGATTATTCTGACAATACCTTAAAACATAACCAAGCCGTACAAATCGTTTTTGTTTTATACTAATGGCCAGTTGTTATGATGTTTAGAGATAAGATGACTTATCCAAAAAAAAATAGGTGTTCAATGTTTTTTCAAACTAAATTTTAGCTTGCGATCTGTTTTTACATAGAGCTGGGAAGGTCTAGTATAAAAAAAAAGTTATCAACATCTGTTACTCAATAAAGCAGAAACAAGACAACGGATTTATTAGTTACTTTAGGAACTTGATACACAGTTAACTTGTTACCCAGATTTCATAACGATTATTATTACAATACTTTTATTCAGATAAAAAAAAATCTGAAACCAACTTACACTTAATTGCTACAAATCAATGCTGGTATTTTGTTCTTCTAACAAGATTATTTTGAAAGAAAATTAAAGCGACTTCAAACGCCTGAGTAGTGTAATTTTTATACAGATTTTTTCTGATAGTTTGATTTAAAAAACCAATTACTGAACCGATTTTATTTTTATTTTAATAAGAAACCTTACAGCTATTATATTACATTTTTACGTCTTAAAACGAATTAATTATGAGGCCATTTACAAGTTTTCACATTTAGACCTTCGGATTATGAATACGAGATGAATGCGAAAAAAAAATGTCTTAAATAAATATTCATATTATTAAGATATTTCATGAAACTAATCACTAGTTAATTTGGCTTTGGCTACCGCTGGGGAGGCATAAAACAGGCCAATGTTTGATTTTATGTTTAAATATTTTGCAGGTCTTATCATAAAGTAATTGCTTCTGTACTTTGTACGAGTTTTTGGAATATATAAGGATTTATGCTTTCGGTTATTTGGCAAGGGAACGTCTAAAAATATTTTGAATTATAACTCGAATATCGAAGATAATAAAACGAATGGTGAATTAATAGAACTATTAATAATTTTAAAATAAAAACATACATCGTTGATATACCGTCGAACGGATACAGGAACAAAATGATAACGGCTACCTTTCATAATAGTCCCGTGATTTGATCATCATCATAAACCAGCCACCTCAATCCCATGTCAAGTTCTTGACCTCCTGATATGGCACAACCTTTAGCTTCTCTTTGATTTGACATGTTCTCTATAGTCCAGATACCTTTATTACAGGTGGTAGAGCTTAGCATCTTTTCACAGCTTTTGCTGCACTTCTACGGCAGCGCTCGCCCCGGGAAGTACCATACCAAAGTCGGCATAAAATAAAGTATGTAAGATTTTTGGGGATGCCGGATGGCCATGTCTACCCTTTTCTTTTCCCACTCTTTTTCTTCTACCGACACCATCCTATCCAATTAATCTATTTTGTTCAATGCCTATAGGCGACGGGATCGCTTACTATCAGGTGAACCGTCTACTTGTTTGTCAAAAAAAAAGATACCCCAAAAATCTTTTTTGATTTAGATCAACACTTGTATTATAGGGCTCCAAAGCTGCAAGGCATATCCATAATACGTATTACGTATCAACAATAGAGTATTTTGACGGTTTTTAGGTCATTAAAAATTAAGATAAATTCCAGGACTTCAAAAGCTTTAAATGTAATATTATGAGTCCACTTCGGAAGCGTGTCCTTTCAAATACAAAACAGTTTTTTTTGTAAATACGTTCAAAGATGACGGAGTTCTGGCCGAACATACCTCAAAAAAAAAGGAACATGCGAGTGGAGAACCTCCTCCTATTTGGAAGTTGGTTAAACTAAAGTGGTAGTAATACGATTAGTTTCCTGAACGAAGTAATGTTTATTAATTTATAATGCTATCGGTCAAGTTGACGACACGCTCGCGATAAATTTTAGTGAAGCGTAAGAATTAATAGGTCCTTCGGAAAAGCTTATGATAAGCCCTATGGAATACAAGTTAAAAAACAGTTAGAGTAAAAGTTATTCAATATAACTTTTTTGCTTTCTCAGTATAAATATTATAATAATCCTGGCCTTTTGTAAGAATGACCAAAAAGAATACTGTTATTTTCAAAAATACCAGAAATACATTGTTCTGTTTCTTGTGGTAGTGACCATAACATCTATAATAAATCTTAGATAATTCACACGATTTATCGTTAATAATTAATTAAAACGCGTAAGATTGACACTAAATATCGATACCTTAATCCGCAAACGAACTAACTCTACTCTTCTAATGTAGTTAGCTGATTTGCGAATTAAGGTATCGATGTGTGTCAAATTTTGGTGTAAAAACTGTTTACAATAGGTTTCATTAAAAAAAATCACAAGTATAAAAGATTTAAGCTCCGTACTATATATTTGACACACTATTTTACAAATTTCGTATACATGCATTAAGACAATTGAATTTGGGAATTAACATACTGATACGGCGCGTTCAATCATTCGTAATAATAAACAGTATCGATTACAACACTGACGATTTTCATTGTAACTTTTATAAATCGGTTCATAGCTTGCAGATAAATCGACAAACATACACACAAAAAAGCATACAGTTGAATTGAGAATCTCCTCCTTTTTCAAAGTCAGTTAAAAATTGCGAAAGCTTTATTACTATTTACGTGTACCGTTACCAAACGCAAAAAAAGAAACATTGGAAGCAATAAAAAGTATAATCTTATAAATGTTTAACTCCCCATAAAACGGAGATAGGTGACAGGAACTCAATTTGCTTTATCGATCTTTTGTTCCCATAGCCACCGCTCTGTACTGTGCACACCAAGATTGTGCCACAATCGATTATGTAATCTAACAACATAGGATTATGGTTCATTTTGATTTGGCTTTGTGCAGCCGTTAGGGCGATGGGACTAGGCGCGGAGCTCGAGAGCAATCTCGGTCAGCATCGAGTGAATCTACCCTTTATTTTTATGTAGTCCAGGAGTCGTATTCGGATGTAGCGGTCAAGTAGATGGGTCGTTTGAATATGTATGCCGTACCGATTCCCCTTCGGTTGGCATTGTAAACAAAACGCCTATTATAATACGTCGAGACTACGGTAGGGCTGCACGCCTGGGAAGCGATCTATCGATAGATTTCTCTGTCGATATTTTAAACGAGATTATTTTCACGGAAAATTACAAAAAAGCCGATTTCACCTTTCTTGGAAGTGCACTTGAATGCATCTTATTCGATGTTTTTTTTAAATATGTCATGACAATATATATTAGATGAAAAAAATCAGTTCATAATTCCGCATACACATACAAACGAATAGAAACATCCGATTTGAGAATTGCCTTTTTTATGGAAAAGATGACAAACGAGCAGACGGTACACTTGCTGTTAAGTGATCCCGTCGCCCATGGACACACACAACATCCGGAGAGTTGAGTGTGCGTTGTCGACCTAGGAAATTGGAGAAAACAGGTTTTGTGGATAGAACGGGTCGGAAAAATATTTAGGATTAGGAAGAAAAAAGAATGAGAAATGAAGCGAGAAGGAATGGTCATCCGGCTACCCAGAAAGTCATGCATACTTTATTTTATGCCGACTTTGTGTGGGCGGTGGTACTTCCCTGGGCAAGCACGACCGTATAAGTGCAGCAAAAGCTGTGAAAGGATGTTATGCTCTACCACCTCGAGAATCCTTTTTTACGTGGATTAACAATGGTTACTTTTATATGTGAGTGGTGGTCAGGCAACTTTTAAAGTTATTAAATAGTGTTGCCAATGTGTCCATTAGCAACACCATTTAATAAAAAATATAATTCAAGGAGTATCAATAGTTAGTAATACCTATCATCAAAAGAGAATTCGTCTTCCGGTTTTTACACTCTACAGATGAACGTACGGAAAATAATGAAAGCATGTCTTCTATGATGTCGCTTTTGTATACATATGTACCTATGTAAAAATTAAACGTATACAAAGTATACGTTTAATTTTTATTATTATCATCGCAAAAACCCAGTTTTCGTGACGATACACAATCTGGCTTTGCATACGGTCCCGATCTTTGAGCTCGTATGACAACACTCAACTGGACTGTACATAGAGCAATACATCATCTTTAACCGCTTAAATTCTCCAAAATACAACTTAGAAACACAAAGACCCGTTCAATAAAAAAATATAAACCGTCTCGTCATGTGACGACTGGCAGATTTTTTTGGACAAGTTATTTTCTTGTTTTATTTATTAAAAGTTTAAATTTTATAATAGCGTCGCCACGTCCCACACACTACTACATATAGTACATAATTCCATCATATAGCGTGGCGATGCGTCGCCATGGCCTGTAAGCCACGCCAACAATCAGGTTTACCCTAGCCTATATAATGGCCGTGATAATGACGGGCAAAGCCCTGAATATTTAAAGAAACAACAACGCGACAAACTTACTCAACGCAATATGCATATTAATAAAGAATTACGAACGCCATTTCCATTCGGGAGTTACTAGTTCGCGACTTAGCGGACTCGGGTTGCAAACTTGTGTTATGTCGTTACATTGTATAATGGGGGCGCGGGATCGATTCGACGCCAGTGTCTCTTGGCCCGTTCGTTATTATTCGGGAAAGTTGAACGGCCACTAATGGTTATTCATGTGGCTTGTCAAAACAAGTCTGTTTCGAGTCGAGCGAGCGGGGATGACGGGCGACGGCAAAAGTGTGCCAAGACGCCGCAAACTTATTCCATACTAGTTGTCTTCGGCGATTTTGCTCGCAACATTTTTGTTGCCCTGTACCAAGATTTTTTTCAAAAATTAAAGAGAGATTTGTAAGGTGATAGAGCGTAATATCTTCTCACAGCTTTTGCTGTGTTTCTACGGCCGCACTCACCCGAGGAAGTACCACCGCCTTTTATAGTCAGCATAAAATGAAGTATGCATGACTTTTGGTGATGCCAAATGGCTACGTCTACCCTTTTCTTTTTCCATTCCAGTCCAGTCCAGTAAACCTATTCTATCCAATTTACCAGCACTCGCAAGTCTCCGGATATTGCGTGTGTCTATGGGCCACGGGATAACTTACCATCAGGTGAACCGTCTGCTTGTCTGTTCGCCTTGTCTTCCTTTCCATAAAAAAAGGTAGTAGAGCATAGCATCCGGATGCCGGATGGCCATTCCAGCACACTTTTCTTATCCCACTCCTTATCCCTACAAATCCTTAATCCTATCCATTGAACCTATTCTATCCAATTTTCTAGGTTGACAATGCACTCGCAACTCTACGGATGTTCTATGGGTGTACGGGATCGCTTAACACCAGGTGAGCCGTTTACTCGCTTGACTTTCCATAAAACAAGCAACTGCCTATAACACCATGCATCTGCCAGTCCTACTCCATTCAAAATCGGTCAAACTGATTTTAAGATTAGTCGATCCAAACAGACGGACAAAAATTAAAAAAGAAAGTTTTCTTCGTTAAAAGTATTATCGTATTAATTTTATATACACTCAGTTAAAAGCTCTAATATACACTTTACAAACAGACATGTAAATTTTATTTATATGTATACATTTACAGAGCAAGAGAGATGCGACGACAATAAATCTGGCAGAGGCTTCGATGTGATTATAAAATCAAAATTAGTTAAGAGCAACGAAGTTTATAATTGTAAGACGGATGAGGAAAAACACGGGCGAGAATCACCTCGGGCCGGTGAAAATTGGCAAAGTGTGAATTTTGGGGAAGAAGCGATTTATTTTCAGCATTTGAAAATGATTAAGATATTTGCTATTGCAAAAATAATAAATCAAATTTCAATTTTAATTAAAAATAAACCGAGAAAATATTGAAAAAGTGAAAACAAAAGATTTTTTTTAATTGGTTAGGAAAAAAAAATAAGCACCTTCATACAAATTTGTCAAATAAATTCTACATAGATATTCTATACTCTGCTACTCCATAGAATTTTGTTTATTTATAAAGGCAAAACATAACTAAAAAATATAAGAAATAAAGAGCCTTATATTTCATTAAAAAATGTTAACAGTTTAGATATGGTACAATGATATTTTACAAAATAAACTAAGGTTACATTACTTTTGTTTATTTTGATTTAGTAAAAAGTAATTTAGTACATAAGCTATTCATTATACTATCCTATATTCGATTATATACTATTTATAAATATGTTATTTATTTCGGAACTCGTTTCAGGTGAAGACCTCTTCCGAGGATTGCCATTTATCTCTGTGCCTCTGTAGCACAGATATACATTGTTTATTAAAAATTTTGTTTTCATTTTGTAGAGATAATTCACTGCAGTTTAGTCTTTACATGTAGTGGACTAACGTAAGTACCGGGATTAAACAACGATCTAAACTTGATCAATCCCGGTATTTTCATCATAAGACTATATGTAGTACTAAATACGATTCCAGGATAAGAGAGAAACCTAGTTTTGTTATAGAAAATAATTTTGCACTTGGTTTAGAATATTCTTAGAACGGTACTTTCGTTAGTCCACGTTTTGTAATAAGGGGGTATGATTACTTTATCTGTAAATAAATATAGGATCAAACTACAATATACCATAGTCCTAACACCATTAGTATTCTCATAGGAAACCGCCAAACTCCTTTTAGCTGCGATGAAAGATTGCAATATCGTCCGTAGCGTAATACATTAGCCGTTCCCCGCACCTGCTTGCAACCGATGGACGGCCAACTTTTAATCGATATTAGAGCTAACATGTGAGTCGGTGCAAGAGGGTGCTAGGTTCCTTTCAGTCAGCACTCGAATATCGGGATTTTGGAACGAAGTTCCTCATGTGGTGTTGCGGAGACGTACCCTAGCCGGCAAAAAAACGTCCGTAACGTAAGATTTATCGTATCTATAGTTTACGGGGAATGAGTGTTTATTTCCTTTTTATAATTTTTTTATAAATTTATTTATTATTGCAGTTTACTATTATTATTATATCTTATTCATGTAAATATCTATTTATTTGTTTATTATTATAATATATTTTTTTTATAAATCATTGTTAACAAAATACAAATGTTAAGATAATTTTGTATTAAAAATGTATACCCAAATAATTATTTTATTTATACCTCGAATAGATCTTGAAATTAATATTTTTATAATAAGGAACTTCGTTCCTATCTAGTGTCTTACGACACCTTACGCTTATTTTATATACTTAGATTCTTTTAAATAGGTGAAAACTGTTTCGCCACTCCGTAACTACTAATATGCCAATATGTCATTTTTCAGCAGTGGCGTCGACTTACATCGTAACTGGGAGACCGGAGCTAATTTCTTCGATATATTGACCCATTATACGAGTACATATCATACACACACTCATATAGACAGAAAAATTGAAAAACGATTTTCGAACGATGACGAAGGAACGATTGACGAGTGATTGTTTTTAACCGATATCAAAAAAAGGACGAGTTATATGTTTGACCGCAAGTATCTCTTTCAATAATGTATATGTCCCAATTTCTCTGTCAATTATTATTTTCGTGATTTCAACTATTTTTTTTTAAAGACGAAAGCATGTTTTATGGGTAGTATGTTAGTACATAGGTAGTCTCATAAAACTTTAATAAAAACCAGATAAATATTTTCAGTTTAAAATTGAGCTACTTATTAATAATGTGTCATTAAATTCCACTACAAGAGCGTTCGACATTTTGCAATTTTTTTTTGTGAAAATAAAACTCGTGATCGATACGGGAGCTTTTGTTACACGTAGGTAACCTAAAAGTCTCCGTGTAAGTCAACACAACGGGCAATCTTGAGACGGGTGCAAAAAAAAGGATTTCGAGCTCAAAGATCCCCTTTGAGCTGAAAGCGATCAGGGTAGAGGAGGGGGGCGTGGGACATAGCTTGCATTTTAATCAGCTGCCCCCTCGACTTTAAGAAATGATAATGACTAGATAAAAAACCACTCGGTTTAAAGTTAACGGGCTAAGGAATTCCCCTTTGCCGGCGACACTGTTGCAAATTGCAGTGGGAGTTGGAGTGGGAGTTGGAGTGGGAGTGGGAGTTGGAGTGGGTCTCGTTAAAAAGGCATTGGAAAATATAAAATTAACATAAACGCTATCTTTATCGCTTGCGTTTGTAACGTATTTAGATATCGTAATAGAGCTATAAAAAATTAAATCATACTGATTCGAACGTTGTGATTATTGCATAATAATGTCTCTATTTAATTTTTATTTACAATTACATACTTTTTTATTAAGACTTTTTTTATTTATAAGAATACTATTTAATTTAATTTACAAAGGGCCGTGGTAGCTCAGTGTCCGGACGCTCGCCTTGAATTCCGTTTATTCACCACACCAATGAAATTGTTCATTGCATTCAAAACATCGTCAGGAAACCTGCATATCTAAGAAATAATATTTCTGAGATATGTAAAGTCTGCCAATCCGCACTTTCGCTCTGTCCAGAGGAGGGCTTTGTCCAGTAGTGGGACAACATAAAAATAGTTAATAATACAATTAATAAATAATTGTATGTTATTACGTAATCTAAGAATAAATTTAGATTGCTTATTTCCTTATTCTTATTTCAATGTTGAAGTGTATACACTTGCTCATTGATTGTCAAAATTACTACCACTGGTTCGGATAGTAAAGCCACTGACCTGAAAAGAACCGGCATAAGAAACTTAGCGGGACCAGTCTTTTTTTATATATGTATATTTATATATTTTTTTAATTATAATATGTATTAAAAAAATAATCCTTTGTAAGAACCTGGAGCGAGCAGTTCATTACCAGGGTGTGTTATCATTTAGATAATTATTGACATTGTAGTAAGCTTTATCACAAATTCCTTAACAATTTTTTTGAAATCTTTAACATATTTTGATCATTTTCTAGGAGTCTATTGTAGAAGCGTATACATTGCCCCATAAAAGATTTACTTATCCTTCTCAGTCTTGTCACTAACAGAAGGCATTGATTTCGTTAATAATAAATAAATACATACCTTGAAATCAAAAAACAACTTATCGTATTTCATTGAAAAGTTTCATCGCACTTATTCAGAGAACTATAAACCTATTTATTTCGTCATACACTACACCGTATATCAACAATATAAGACTATAAGTAATTTTAATTGTATGAGAAATTACTTTTTTGTAACATAGCTTAACATTCATTGTTTTTCTTCTTTTTCGCGTTTTTTAAGAAACATTGTCCTTATTATATGACATATATAAATTACACAAAGACATACACCCAGATGCGAAATAATATTTGTAAGCCATACAAACATTTTATCAAGGTGGGAATCGAACCCACGACCCGCGACGCTACTGCCTACGTCTTAGCAACTGTGACAACCGCTGACATGAACATATTCATTACATCTACAAGATATTTTATAATACTATTTTTTAGGGATATCAAAATTAAAAATTTCTAATGATAAAATGTATCGATAATACACCACTGTCCCATCCCTACGTCCAGATATTGTCGTAATCCGAACCGTTAGGTTAGGGCCGATGATATATGAATGCATTATTTGATTGCCGCGCGCTTCTGTCCCAATAATTGTTACAGCGCACCGCCGCTGCGGGATATATTAAATTTAAGGTTCCGCATGCCAATAAGGAATAATATTTTATAAAAAAATAATTTAGGCAAACAAAATTGAAGATAGAAAATTGGACCGCAATGTATTATTATAATTAAATAATAATGATGATGAATCACAGAGAGTTGTAAAGTGCACTTTAGAGACATATTAATTCTGTAATTTTTTTAGACAGCAAAATACTGAACGGATCAGGTTTTCAGAAAAATTTATGAGACGATTTCGAAAGTATACCTCATCACATAAAAAAGAATTCTTAAAATAGTTTCATCAATGGCGGAGATACGCACGAGCGTTCCTAAATCCCATTACGTTGATTTAGAAAACAAACTACTGAACCGATTTTTCTGAAAATTTTATAAGACCATTACTAAAGTATACACTATAAAATACAAAAAGTATTTACAAAATTCGTTTACAAATGGCGGAAATACACACGAACATTCCTAAAATATAGATATATCCGAATTGAAAACCGCCTCCTTTTTTGAAGTCGGTTAAATAGTTGAAGTTAAATATTCAAAAATTAGAAACGTGATATCGTAGCCGTCATCTCTTCATCAACTTCATTAGTCCGCCATCTCTATACGTGTACAGCTTCATTAACGCGTTAAACGAAGCGCTAATTAAAAAGGGAAATCACACCAAACTGCAAAATCGCCGTAAAAGCTACAGGCGATCCAACGCATGCGATAGGATAATCGAGACGCAACGGCAACCGTTAACGTTAACGCTATTAACGGAGTTTTTAATGCCGTTCTAATGTACTGCGGCATAATCGCGGTTTAACTGCGGATAGACTTTTAATTAACTAAAGGCTAGGTCGACTAATGAACGTAAGTTTCGTCTGATAACGGCCTAAGGCCTCTAACATACTAGCGTTCGATTTGACAAGTGATGACTTAA
>JAOCPS010853211.1:0-18577 GCA_025505425.1 Graphium colonna
AATAAACATGTTTAATGTGGGTATCATATTATAATTATTTATTTAATGGCTAAAGACTATAAGGGGTAACTAGTTTTGTCAAATTCTGATTTAGTTATATTTTTTGAGGAGTGGCTATGATGTGCTAGTTATTTATTAGAGGAATATTACATTCTATTGTTGAAACTTTATAAAAAGTAAATATGTAGGATGTCTGTTAAGTCACATTTAGTAATTTAAGGCGTTATATGTGGGGATCATATATGAAGAATACAAATATTATTAAAAACAAATATTGATTTTTCACAAGTAAACATGTCAAATAAAAAAATAACGTATTTATTTTTTTTCATTAGAGTATGTTTAATCACTGGAAAATAAATATCTATTTTTGATAATTCCTGCTCATCCGAGTTTACACGGTGTGGTCGGAGTGAGACGGAAGGCGAATGTCGACGGCCTCCCGCGTAGCAGCTGCAATTTCATTAATTTATTGGAAATTTTGGGCTAAAACTATGCCCCTAATTCTATTACATAAATATAAACATAACTTTCCTTTAATACCATAGGTTACTCGCCAATCACCTGTGCATATTGAAAAATTTACAAATTACCTATGGGGTAAAATGTGTCTTCATGCTTTAATAAAAAGGCATTTTACATATGAAAAATATGTAATTTCATTAAATCGCTAAAGTTTATAAAAGATTTTTTTTCATAACATTCTTTAATCTATAATTGTTACATAGAACCATAATAGATTAGTGGAGACTCAATACTGCTATGCATAATACAAAATGTTTTCATGATTCAGCCCATGTTTTTGTATTTTAATATATATTATGAATGTATTTGTTAACGCTAACCTACAATCTATTTACTTTAAAGAAAGAGAATTAACAAATACAAGTTAAAACATCCAACACATATAGGCATTGTTAAAAGATATTGTAACAAAAAGTCAGTTCCTTTTTTATATTTTTCAATTTATAACTAATTTAGCCTAGCATATAAGGCAAGTGCTTTATTTGCCTTTATCATACCAGTAATTGGATTTTACTATAAACATATTTTATGATTGGTTGAAAAACATTATTTGCTTTATGTAATAAATGATGCAGTAATATTAATAATATGCCTATATTTAATACACAATTTTTTTCAGCAGAGTAACAGTGTATATGATAGTACACTATTTGAGGCCGGCGGCACCACTCCAATGAACCCAGTGTATAGTGCATCTTTGCAAAGTCCCGATTCAATAGCATCTGGACAATCAATAGACATAGGAGCACCGCCCCCGTCTTTTCCAACACAGCATATGCCACCAACATAACACAAACAATTATTACAACTTGATAAATCCAAAGAAATACAATACTAATCTAAGAACTTTAGAAGTTAAAGATCGAAATATAATGTTGAAGCAATAGTTGCTTACCATTTATAGGTTCTGTAATATTTTAGGTATTCTAAGAAGGGTTTCTAAGATATGGACTCGTAATAAGTTTTAATAACTGCACTTGAATCTCAACCAGGCAATTTTTGTGATATGTTGCACCAGTGATGTACTAACATGAGACTATTACATCCAGTTCTGCTTTAAATAGAGTTGTGCAATGGCTCCATCCATGTAATTCATATTACATAAAATGTATTTGTTTATAGTAAGATAGGTCTTTTATTAATATATCAATGTAAACATTCTCAAAAATTTACTTCTTAAAGTGTGAAAGTATAAATAATTAAAAACTGTAGAAATTCCAAACGCTTCATACAGTATATAAAATGATTTGAGTATTTTTATAAAACTATTATCCTCAAACAAGATATTACTTTGTTCTAATTGTTTACAAATATAAAAAAGTTTAATACCTTTTAAAAGCACTGTTTGAATGGCATTGATATAAAAAAATAATGGAGTTCGACATAGATAAAACTGCAAATATGTTGAAATCAAAGGAAAAATACATAAAGTAATTTTAGTTTTGATAGCAAAACTTGCTTAAATGTTAAATTTTAAGAAATCATCTTGAAATTGTTTGCAACTTGAATTTGTTTTATTAAATCGCAAATTGCAAAACAAATTATATCATATTGCCTCCTCCATTTGCTTTTGATTTCCATTTTATACAAATATTATAATTTATTATAATAGCAGTTTTCTTTTTTTAACAATCATGGGAATTTTCTTGCAGTTTATAACTTAACTTTATTTTATTTAGATTTTTTTTAACCATGGTAACAATTTTGTTTTGAATGGTTTTAATGGCGTAATCTTAACATTAGTGAAACAATTGAAGTGATTTTATGAAGAACATTGACGTCAGTTTTAAAAGTTGAAGCCTCCATTGTCATAATCTGGTGCAAGTTAAAAACATTATTAAATCATGACCTCACTTCTTTTTATTGAAATTATGTACATATGCACATCTTTTGTGTACTACATTGCTTTTATTCTTAATAAGAAAATGGATAAAAAATTGCTTCTTATGACATTTTCTCTTTGTCTTTAAATTTAATGTATATGTCTTTTACTGTTTCTAAATTTAATTTTCATCACCGTTTCTCTTCTTTTCTTACAAGTTATAAACATTGCAATATCTAATACCAGATAATGTAGAATAGATATTACTTATACTTTTTTCTCTATTGCTATCCTATATCTCTATATTTTCTCTAGAAAAAAAAAATGTAATGAGTTGAAAATACTTTCAATTATGTTATGAGGCTAAGTACTGTTAAAAAGTGACAAACCCCATTTCAGTCATAGTATATTCTTATTTATATTATATAATGTATGGTTCTTCATAAGGTTCATATTACATTTAATATTGTCTAAAAATATCTTAAACATAACTCAAAACTTGCACCAGTAATTTCCACTGACCAAACATTTTCTAATTTTAACTAATCGGACCATTTATCACCACAGTTAATGTATTAAGATTTTAACATATGTATATGTACTGTGTACTGTGATTATTTTGTTGTTATTTTATAAATATTTTATATTCACTAATTGCAGATCTGATACAATTATGTTCGTGTTTTTAAATGTCTTTCCTGTTTCATGAATTCTTAAATTGGTCATGACACAAAACAAAGGAGTAGTAAAGACATAGATGACCTTTAGATTGAAAAGTAAGATGTGATTAGTGAGTGATCTACTAGTGACATAGACTAGTATAGTAAAGCGTCATCAGGCGCGGATTTATTACTATTGTAACATCAGATTTAAACACCACCAACCTTTGTTTATTTTGGTTGTTTTATTAATGTAAGTTAATAAATATTAAGGGACTTAGTTATGTATATTTTTCTTTATTACAAAATATGAAATGTATTTCACAGATAAGCAAGGCTTATGATGTCTAGTCTTATATACCTACAGAGGATTTTTATTAAGTAATTTTGTAATTGGAAAGCGATATTATTTTATTTAAGGGTTTCTTTTTTGTATTAGGATAAGAATTTGTTAAACATAATGAGCTGTAATATTAAAAAAATATATTTGAAGAGTAATGTTGGAAATTAACATTAAATTCGTTTGTCAAGCGAAATTCAAAATTAAGCCTTGAATTGTTAATTTCACAAGTGAACAATTTTTTTCAGTTGTAGTAATGCTACTTCAGTGCTAATTTATGTATCTGGGTGAAAATTATTATATAATATACAATAAGTTTTATTTGGAATTTTAGTATTGTAGTAGTCTTTCAAGTTATATCGCCTTTTTACATTAACTACATGAAGGATTTTTTCAAAACTATTATCATAACAAAAATACCAAACAGTATTACAATAGACGGAAATGGATTTATTTCCAAAGATTCTTTAGTTTGTCCTTAACTTAGGATTATCAAATTAGCCATTAGACATATACAGAAAAATGTTTGTAAAAAAATCTAATGGTTAGGGGTACCTACATTTAACAACTGCAAATGGATGTCAATTGTATTGTATAATTTCTTTGATGATTGTAATTTCCTGAAGACTATGTCAATTTTCCTTTTATTTTGTGATATTCCCACATGATGTTGTTATCCATGTGAATGTTTTTAAGTGATACTTGGTTGGTGGCCGTATATTTTTGTTATATTCTGTCTTAGAAAACTATTAAAGTAACTCTTTTACTTAACTCAGTTTTATTTATAAATGAACATTCATAATTTATTTTTTTCAGTAATTTTGAATAACAAAAAACATCCTATTTTATTAAAATTGTGTAGCATTAGTCTGAAAGTATAATTCTTTCAAATTAAAGAAAGTATATTGAAAACATGTATGGGAGAAAAATAAATAGAAAAACATATTATTAAATATAGGATCTCCTTTTTTTTTAAATCGCACATATGTTTAAGGAGAACACTACTAAATTGTCATCATAATCTTGAAATATAAATATTTTGTCTCGTTAATCCGCTATGAACTAAAATACTGATCTGATTTCAATCAAATTTTGCACTCTGTATGTAGTTGGATTCAACCTCTTCGTTCATCGCTTAACATGGAACCGTCTGCTCGTTGAGAGAGACATCTTTTCCATAAAAAAAACCCTGAACAGCTGTTTCCCTGACATAGGTTATTGACCACCAGTGCCCCTCTTTTAATCCTTTGACTGCCACGTTAAGAGCGCCTCGCCGGCGAGTGCGGCGTGACACTTATACTAGATACCGCCGCGTTGCGGGTAGATTCTCCCTCGATAGAGGCGGTGCTGTTGGAGTTTATTCCGCCACCGCTTCTCCCAGCAATAACGCATCCCGAAGCTGTAGCAATTTTGTTGTAGCTATCCTCGTAGGCCGATAGAAGCAACCGATCGAGCCGAGGTTCAACCCTCTCGGGTGCCCTAGAGTCGGAATGCTAAACGCGAATTAAGCGCCAGTCCAACCCGAGGTTCTCTCTCGGGGACCCTTGAGTCTGAGCACTATATGGAGCGACCTAAGAGCTCAGCGGCCTCCCAATCCGGTAATACATGCAGAGTGACGGCCCGAGCCGAGGTTTCCTCTGGGAGCCCTCGAGCTAGTCTCTCGCGCTGGCCACCTCAAGTCCGTCGGATCTGCTGAGGCCTTTCTGGCCAGCAAAGATGACGACCGCGACAAAAAAAAGCGCTTTGCCGTGTTCTGTACCACTCATCGTAACTTAATACTTTATTTTTATTTTTGGTGAAAGCCTTTTCTTGTCAAGTATAATATAGATGTCGTAGTGTAAATGTGACTACGGCGGTTTACTGCGGGATTTCTTCATCCTGTTTGCTTTTTTCCCAAATTTTTTGGGGTCGGCTTCTAATCCAAACAAATATTACCTGAATATTAGGTTTAAGTGTTTCAGAATGGCATGTGACCTTCGCAAACCGAGGGGATAAAATGAACTCGAAGAAACGAGAACATAAAAATTATTGTCATCTTATGGGATTCGAACCCACGACCTTTGGTTTATAAAGTAAAGAGCTCATACCATTAGGCTACGGAGGCGGTGTTTATTTACTACGGGATTTGTACAGATATATTCTAGAGCCAGTCAATGACATTGTAGTAGCTTCAAGTAGGATAATTCCCCTGATTACAGAACTCAACAAAATATTTGATTTTCTAGTTGAGTTATATGACAGTACGATTAATGTTTTATCATTTTAACATAGAATAATTGAAACTGCGGGAATTGCTTCAATGTATTACTCATTCAATAATGTGGCGTTTTAAGAAACCGAGTTCATATTTCCAGCTTTCAACTCATGTAAACGGGTCTCCTCTCGAATTTTAGTTTTAACCTACGTTCGCATTGGCGATAAATTCAGATAAAACTAAAAAAAATATATATATTATGTTAAAATTTGTTTTTTTTTGCATGATTTTGAAATATTTTATAGAAAAAATGGTTAATGCCTTCCAAGTACATATTATATACTATTTTATTCGCATAAAATTGCGAAATTAGTTTAATTTATTGGCAAAAAGGGGAAGCCTATATGTATTTAAGTTAATGTTTTTAGATAGTGCAAATAAAGAGTTAGTACAGACCAGTATTTTAAGAAATAGATTGATTTCAGAAAAAACATTTTTTCCTTTTTGTACAAACATTGTCATTAGCTTTTTTCCTACTAGACCCAAAGTGTTGTTATTTACATATGTGTACAGGTCAAAAAAATAAAAATCACCTTTAATTGACATAATTTTATGTTTGACAAATTGCAAAACAGGCTTCAATTGGAAATAGGGGTGAAATTTAAGCGACCACCCTGATAGATATTTTTTTTAATACCAAAAGGAATTAGAAAATAGTCAAATAAACTACTGGAACCAAAGTATGGATGTAAGAGAAAAAATATGCAACTTATTGGAAAGTCAATTTATTTCAATTGTACATGAATAAATGAATGTTTTAAACAATCTGTTACATTAAGTCTTTGTTTTTCGTCTAACATAAGCATTTTGTCTAGGAAATCTTTCAGTTGAAAAAGTTTTTTCTCTTCAGAAGATGACAACTTTTTGAAGTATTTTTTTAAATCATGTAGAAGGTCCCTTGATATATTTATGTTACTAACTTCAACTACTTTTTCCCTTTCTGTAATTTTGTCTTTTTTGTGCAATAAAAAATTGTTATTATAATTAAAATGCTGATCTTTGAATTTTCCTTTTCTTAATAATTTACCAGGAATTTTGCCTTTTAAATCCATGAAACATTTCAACATTTTATTATTAGATCCCCCAGTAAATAATATACTATTTGTAGCCATTTCATATATTGTACAAGCAGTAGACCAAATATCCACACCATGACTATATGATATACCTAAAATAATTTCTGGTGCTCTATAAAATCTTGAAACTAAATAAGGAGTTGGTTCATTTTCATTAATCTTCGCCGCCGAACCAAAATCACATAGTTTTAAAATATTCTTTTTCTCATTTACCAATATGTTATCAGGCTTGATGTCAGCATGAATTATTCCAATTTTTACTAATAGTTTCAATGCTAGAAGTAATTGTCTACTGTAATTCATCAAAGCTTTTAAATTGATACCATTATATTTGCCATATTTCTTCAAAATACTTCTCATATCCATATAGAAAGGTTCTAACACTAAACATAAATGTCCTTTATGAAAAAAGTGCCATAACAGTTTAACACAATGATATTTCCCATCTGGATCATTTTCATCTATTTCTTTTAAAATTGATATTTCTTTCAAGCCCGTTCTTTGCATAAGCTCATTATTTCTGATGATCTTTATTGCTACATCCTGACTTTTATTGTTGTTGTCTTGTGCACGGACAACATTTGCGAAAACTCCTTGGCCTAGAATGGATTTGACAATATATCTATTTTTATTAATGCAATCTCCTATTCGAATATTATAATAACCTTCTGCATCATCCCAGTTATCTGCAAGTTTAGAATTGTTTTCAAGGTTATCTTGAGTTATATTTTCAGGAACTCTATCTCTAACAAATTCATCCATTTCTGAAAACATATCAGTTATATCTTCTTTGGTACAATTTTGTTTTGTTGCAATATTGGTATTCACTTCAATATTTTCATAAGGAACATTAGAATTTTTTACACATTTTGAACTTATTTTATACTCATTCAATGATGTATTATCTTTAGCACCAGTTAATTGTTCTAATAGTTGTTTTCGCTGTTTTCTCCTTTGTTCAATTATGTATTCTTCATCTTCTGAATCTGTGTTATGTATATAATCTTGGTTATTTATGGGAGATAAAGGCTTAGGTTCTTTACATTTAATTCTTTCGCTTGAACTATCTTCATACTTCTTATCTATATTTATATATCTTCGCTTCCTTTCTAACTTGAAAGTTTTCTTGGGTTCATTAGGTGTATGGTCTTTAATTTTTTCTAAATTATGTTGTATCAATCTCTTTTTTTTTAGTAATTCTTCCATACTGAAGTCTTCCATTGCTGGTAATGGTGGTGTTCTTGATTCTGTATACTTAGCTTTAGGTTTTTTTCTATTCTCATATTCAATTTTTTTCTTTGCATCTCTTTTAGAACTGTTGCCGCTTATGTAGTTTCGGCTAATATGTTTTTTATAACTATTCCTGTAACTTTCAGCCATTTTCTATAAGTAATTTGAATGTTATACTAGTCTTATGTTGTGTAGCTTTACCAAAATATTGTGCTATCTGCAATGAGGAAATATGTAACATTAGATAAAATATCTCAAAAGAATAAATGAAAGCCAACCAATTGTTGAAAGCATTTGCATGTGTCAAGTTCATGTAATATTATTTGGATGCTTTTAGTAAAATGAAAATAGTGCTATTGCCAAGAGTTGTCATGAACTTGACATTGCGGCAGGTAGATTTTTAAATTGTTAACTATATCATTGATTACATTTCCACCCTGTGAAATATCATCTGTACCCAGTATCCAACATTACTCAGATATAGATCTTTTCATGTTTACATGGAGAAAATGATGACTCATTTTCAGAAGTGAATCAAATTCTTGCCTCCATTCATCATTCACTTTACTTTTCCATCCATGGTTATCTATACAAGAAATTTACATAATTATTTATATGAAAAAATTAGAAACCATAGGAACATATATTGGTAAAATTATTAAAGCAGAGAAAAAGACCATATGAATATTATGAAAGCATCCTATAAAAATACTTACTCCAATATGACCTAAAACAGTACACAAGTCATGAAATGTTCAATGTACAAATAAAGAATATATTAAATTCATATGTAGGGAACATAAAAATGTTTAATATCTGTCTATACGTCTGACGAGACTTAGTAAATATGAAATAGATTTTTAACTAATTATCACTTTTTTTCTTAAAATTATTTTGTACCTTGAAGATAATGAATATTCATGACATGAGCACTATTACAATGTAGTATTACATGTACAAATGTGATATTATTTATAAATTTAAATAAACTATTGACATTAATCCATATTCGATAATAAAAGTATGATACAGAGTTTAATAAAAAAATATTGACACAGCTATCAAAAACTATACAAGCAACTCGTAGAACAAATTCTTCAAATTAAATCAATATTTTGTTTGATTCCAGACAACTGAACGTCTTCATTTTGAAGGATTTAGAAGAAATTACGGCAGATACGTAAAAAAATGCTTCCAATTCATTTTTGGTCCATTTGATTGAATCTAAAATTCCTCTATTTGGAAAAGTTATTAACGTTTTGATAGTATAATATTTTCTCCTTATTGATTTTATTTTGGTTAAAAATTTACCTATAAAAGTAGGTTTGCAACGTAATGAAAAATGTCAACTATGATTAACTTTCATTTTTTTAGTAGTTTTCTCAATGCTTATACGTGAGCGAGTAGTGCTAGTGACAGGCTAGAGCGGAAGTCATCCGATTTCTGGTAATGGCAAATACGAAAGATTACTCGATATTTTTCATTCGTTAACATTATCGTCGAATCAATAACGCGCTACTTACTTGGTAAGGAACTAGAAGGACTCAGAATATAATTGAATCGGACTGAACTAAGGTTCATTTATTTTTAACCGATTTCAAAAAAGGAGGAGATTTCTGATCTCAGTCCAATTTTACGCTGTAGTTTTCATATCATATCATAGTTGACATATAAAAAACGTGTGTGCAATTCACACGTGATAGAAGTGAAACCTTCAAAAATTTTGTTTTCGATAATTGTCACAATATTCTACATGTGTCTTATATTTGAAGAATTTTATGAAGAAAAGTTAGAAAGAATTTAATCATAAAAATGATTAAAAAAACTCCACAAACGTTTATATTATACGTTTATGGAGTTTTAGCATCATACATGTAAACAAAACACCACGGTTTTTATGATGCCTATTCTCAAGCTTTGTACTATGCATGCGCGCACTACCGCAGAAGTTTTCACTTCAATAAAAAAAATTGTTGTGACTTCCATTGCAATAGAAAAGACGAGCTATATAATTAAATTTTCTGTGTACAAATATCGCCAAGTTACAATTTTAAAATAACTTAAATAAGGAGAAGGTTATTTATGTTTGACCGTATGTATTTTTTTTATGTATGTACCCCGATTTCAGTGCCAATTATAATCCGATTTGAAACATATGCTACTCCGCTATCTTTATTTGAGATTCTAAATACATTTTTGACCCAAGTCAGTCTTCGTTCCGACCTTATTTACCAATATTTTATTTTGTGTAGGCTTTATTTAAGCACTTGTGAAAGTCAATATCAACTATCGCTTCGAAAACTAGGCCATTCAGAGAAGGACCTGCAAGAAACTGTGTTCCGAGTGGACAACGGAACTCTAAAAAGCGGCGTATAATTAGTGATACATAGCTCTCGACAAGTTTTAACTATAGTTCCATTGATTTTAGTATCCAAATTGCATTTTGAAAAAATCAGATGCTAGCTTTACAAACCGGATCCTAGCGTCTCATGGAAAATGAATATTTGGTGGGTATAAGAGATGTGTTCTGAGATGATAACAGTTGAGATGCTGACGTCACACCCGTGCACATAATATATTTGTATATAAATTATTATGTCGATTAGGTTGTACTTATATTATATTAAAGTAACGTAAAATAACAGCCTATTTTTAAATTGTCCCACTTATGGTCGAAGGCCTCCTGTAGCCAAGAGGGCATAGGGTATAATCCACCACGCGGCCCTAAGTGCGGATTGGCGAACTTCACAAATCCCAGAAATATTTTTATTATTTCTCTAATATGCAGTATTCCTGGTGACGTTTTCCTTCATCGAGGAGCACGGGGTAGTTCAGCACTTAAAATTGCAATTTTAAAAGTTGAGAATTTCATTGGTGCCGGCACCGGGGATCGAACTCAGGTTCGTTTCGAGTACACTGATTTAAAGGTGAGCGCCCGGACACAGTTACTACGAGTTATTATTGATGTATCAAACAAGTCAATTACTTTTTCAGGTTTATACAGATGACCTAAAATGTTGTGTTTGTCTACGTTGACAATCTTTACCACATTATTTACCAGTTATGAACACTCGGTATTTATTACGTTGATGCAAGAAATCTTCAAGCTGAAAACAAACAGTTTACGCGACATGACTAGATGTATCAGTGTAACAGTTATGAAAAGGGTCAGAAAATTGGAAATTTCATATCTATGTTTCCTAGAATCATTTGCAGATAAAAGCAAATTTGATAGTTCCCAGGGTCAACAATGATCCAATATATTAACTGCGTTGGGATATCTTAATTACATTATAGCACCGAGAGTTAGGTATTTCAATAGGATGAGTGTCTTTAGATTATTGAAGTTCTGGCATTGTTTTTCCGGTTTTATTTTATCACCGTATTGGACCATCATTATTTTAGCAATTTGGACAATTTTCTGTAAGAATAAAAATTCTATACATGAAACAGTAATAAATGCCTTTACAAAGTTTGTTGATAACAGAACCCCAGAGTTTTATGGCAAAAGTGCGAGAGTTCTCCAGTTTCCAGTAAGATTGCGAAAATGCATAGACTATGAAAGTATATATTTTAATTAAATAAATATATTTAATAGTGAGGAATAATAACTGTTTAAATTTTTCAGTACAAAACGATAATTATATGTTGTAATCTGTAATATTAAATTTATACAATAATTTATTTTGAAATAAAAGAGGATAACTATTCACGATAATCAGTACGTATCAATGATTCTATAGTAATGTCAACGATTGAAAAAAAATAACATAACCTATACAGTAACCTCGCACTATATTCATAAATTCGGATTTAAAGTAAAAAAATAATTTTTAATGACAATGTTTGTAAATTCAGTTAAAAATTCACAATTGTATAATTTGCGCTTCTTTGTCCCTAACAGATGTTTTCATATTACTCGAGGTAAGAAAAATAAGATTTATGTGTCGTATTATATATAAAAAACTGTTAATTTTATTGTATATTTTTAATTAATGTGCACAATATTTTTATAGCTTTAAATCTCTATTCGCCGTCTGCTCTTGGTATTGATGGCTATCTACAGGCACGTAAAAGAACCAAAGAACAATTCTCGAGTTTTTCAGACAAATTTAAGGCTAAGATGAATGACTTTGTTTTGCAACCGAAAAATATGATTTTTACTGAAGATTTAAAAAACATGGTGCATATGGCGGAACCCACCGATGTGGATCTTGTGGTTAATATGATTAAAAAGTGAGTAAATGTTAATAGCATATTATTTAAATAGGATCTTAATATATGGAACAGCAGTAGGATCGGTAGTTGATGGATTGTAATTCGGTAAATATAAATTCTTTCAAAGGATGCAATTTCATTCACCTACAAATAGTTCTTGCCTAGAACAGAATTATGAAGTCTGGTGGCATTGTCTTGTAATGGGAAGCAATGTACTGCATGCTGTTTTTGCATTGCAATTTATACTAACATTATAAATACGAAAGTTTGTATTTGGGTGTTTGTTACTTGATATATATAAAACTTAACTAAAAGGGATAAATGATTTTAGTTTAAATTTGAGGTAATAATGCAGAATAGGTGCATAAATGAATTTCTACATAAAAAAAATTATTCAATAGAGAACCCTAATTGATAAGACCCATGTAAAAATTTTGTATCAAATTAAATGATTTTGTACCAAATTAGAATGCAAAAGTGAATAAATAGATTTTATGTGTATGGCAAAAAAATAGACCAAAAATAAAAAAAAATATCATTTCACATGTGTGAAAATGGATTGAGCAGGTAGAAGGTGATAATTTACTATAATATTTTTTTACCTATCATTTTCAATAAAATGGAATTTTTATACATGTATTGTTTCAAATATAGGTGTGATATTTGAATTTTTTTATTAAACCTGTGTTATCTATGCAATAATTTTAGAAAATATTACAGGATATAGAAGCTAGAAAAATACGTAAGTCGAATAGTACTTGTAAGTTAACCATAAGTGATGAGTTCTTGAGCAGTAATAATTCTTTATTATTTTAAATAAGTATGTCTCTAAGGAATTAACCACTTAAGTGTTATAAGTACCATCAAATCACTTTCCAGATTTCTAACTTCATCTTGAATTTGAAAAAAAAATATGACTATTAATTTTTATGCCCCATAACATGGATAATGAAACACAACCACAAAATGCTGTGCTGTGCTATATCTAGTAATAACATACTTTTATCTTTTAGGTTCAACACTCAGAATACCGAATTCCGTTTTGGTTCATATATATTTGGTCCTGTTGTTATGAGGATGTTTTACTTTTTAGATGCACCAAATGAAGCTTTAAAGGTATCGGAATTATATTATTTATGAGAAACATTTAAAGAAATATTTATATGTAGAGAAATTTTTACATTTTAACCTTAAAATATTTTATGCATAAATTTTTTTATTGTAGTGGAAAGAAATCTAAAAGGTAACTTTTAATGTAAAGCTGCAAATAAGAATAATTAATATAATGTAGACATTCATAATGGCAAGAACTCATTTAGAGACTCGGTTGAAATAAGAATCCATGAGATTTCATATCTACCATCTTTAATATTTTTATATATTAATACAAATATATCATTTGATTATTTTTGTTTCACTGTCAATATAATTTTATCCATCCTTGTGTGGTTTTATATCTTAATGTTTTCTAATATTCATATGTTTCAGTGTTTTGAAGATCCAGATAATAAAAGCTTTTTTGATCAACTAGTTACGTATCAGATATTGCTTGACTTACTATACATCCACGAAATGTATGACGACATGTTTAGAGTGTTTGAAAGAGTACAGGAGAAGCAATTAAATATGACGAAGTATCCCAAATATCCATTGGTTTTAATTTTAGCAGCTTGTTATAAACAAGTAAGTAATGTTATTCATATCACATTCTTCCGTAGACACTAATCAGATAACTCATTATTGGCATATATAGCAAATTTTATCTATATCGGGATCACTAAGTGTTGAAATATCAATGTGTGAACAAGTCAATCGAGAAAAAATGAGAAAGTATGAAGAAATTTTAATATTGTGTCGTGATTAGGCTCCCCGCTAAGAAAGGAAAATACCTTAAACAATTTTTCAAGAGATGGCAGCTGTTTATCGGGACTCTGCACCTGACAAAACCATGGTATACAAGTGGCACTGCCTTTTCAAACAAGGTAGAGACTTGATTGAAGATGACCCCCGACTAGGACGGTCGATTGAGGCAACCACGCCATTAATCTTCGAAAGAGTATCTCGTATTGGAAGATACTCGGCCGAAGTGGAAAAAACTTGCAGAAATGGTGGGAGTATCAGGCACCATTATTTTACATATCAACATTTTTTGCATTATGACTATACAAGTCACTTCAAGTTGGGTCCTGAGAATGCTCACTCCACTTCAAACGAGTTTTTGGAATATTGTGGAAAAAAGAGGGAGGAGGTTGTGCCACGGATTCTTACTGGGAATAAAACACGGGTTCATCACTATGAACCTGTATCACAATCCAATGGAAAGTTAATGGCGACTATCTTTTGGGATTCTGAAGGAATCCTGACACCACAAAGAAAGATTACTTCGCTTACTCATTAGAAAAATTTAGGGAAGAAGAGAGAAATTGGGAAAATAAGAGGAAAAGTGACAAAAGGTGCGCTTGCGCAATGCGCACGTCTATTCATCCCACGATGTAATTAGTGTAGCCATGTCCGATTTTTTTGAAATTGGGACATTAGATGAAACAAATCGGGTTTTTGTTTTAAACTTACGTATAATTTTTCGCCACTTAAATTACTACTAAATCTGAATTTAACTTTATATGATAATAGTCAGAAGAAGTATTAAGTAATTTATTTTTTATTATAATTATGTTTTTCATTAGATTCGTTTGACGATTCTTTGCCGTGTTATATACTGATATTGGAGTCATAAATTGAAATAACTTTTGAAGATCTGCAAAGCCTTGTTGTTTCTAAAAGTATATTCTCTTTCTAAAAGTAAATCTCTTGTAACTCCTCTGGTGTTGCGGAAGTCCATGGGCGGCGGTGATCACTTAACATCAGGTGCGCTGCCTGCTCGTTTGCCTCCTTCACCATAAAAAAAAAATCCATTTTTGTAACGGTGTCATTTCTTTATTTTGTACTGCTGCTTTTACACGATTTCATAAAGTCTATGCCGAATAAAGTATCAATTCTCAGACTTTCAATAATGTTAACCTTCGACGCGTTAGTAAATAAGTCGCTCTAGAGAGAAAATGATTTTAAAAAGTCCAATCTGCTATTCTTGAGTTCGTATTTATTCTCTATGTAAAGTAGAACTTTTTTGTATCACGCTCAAAATACTTTTTTTTTATTTTTTAATTTTACCATCAACATATACCAGTTTACATAAGTCAACAAGTAACGTACACGAGTCGAATTCATCTTCAATCCTCAATCTCAATATTTTACTCAGTTCAAACATTCTAAAGATATGCTATTCCATCTTGTAAGGCTTTTAGTGTTTTTTGGTAAAATTGGCATTTTACAGGCCATTAGGAAATGTGTCTTCTTCTAATATAAAACAATTTTTCAGTATTCAACGATTTCATAGCACGTTCAACGGCAGGGAATAGTCAAAACCATCTCGTTTTAATATGCCTTAGGAAAGGAGCAAATTCATCTTCGTGCATCTCATAACAGTGTTTTAAAGCGTCATCTCGTTTTGCTTAGTATGAAAAAAGATTATGCAGTTAAATAATGAAATTCACTCTTACCCAGACCATACTTTACGCCGTTGTGCAAGATGTGTGCAGTACATTCCAATGATAAAATGTTGTCATTATCATCGTGCAATAATTGGAAAATTGTAATTGGTAAATTGTTTAGTATTAATATTGCGTTCTTTCAGTCGTGTTACTAAATTCATGTGGATGGCCGATGCAGTTTCATTTGCGTTTTCATAAAAGTCGAGCAAACACGTTTTTTAATTTGTCTTGACTTACAAACCAAAGAACGTATGATGGTTCCGTTTCAGTTGTAAATCTCACCATAAGCGGAAAACATTTTGTTCCACCGTAGTTTGAGGCGTCAGTAGCAACACTATAAAATGTCTTCTTCTTCCTCCTAGCCTTTTCCCAAGTTACTTGGGGTCGGCTTCTAATCCACCCAAATATTACCTGAAATTCAGTTTTTACGCAGAGCGACTGGCATCCGACCTCCGCAACCCAAAGGGATAAAATGTATTCGAAGGATGGATTAGTTGTCAGGATATTTGAAGGCACCGACATGCTTTAACGACTGTCAAAGCTGTTTTTGACAACCGGGGCCGACTTTTTAAATGCCCATCCGATGCATGGATCATCTCATTTTTCACGCAATCGAGTGATCAGTCCGCAATGCCCTGACCCAACCAGGAAACAACAACACAGTCATTGTCGTTGCGGGGCTCGAACCCACAACCGCTCGTTTTCATCCACTTGGCTACGGTTATACCTAATATTTTTTATACGTAATAAAATATATAATTATATAATACATAAATACGAAATAAATAATATAATGCCTATATTATAAATATAATTTACATAAATTATTATTATTATAAATTAACAGACACGCGTGTGATAAGTGGCAGCGAGTCAACAAACAATAATAAACACAAGATAACAGCAGTCGCCGCTTCGTTTAAAATTTATGTGTCGATTCATTAATCGTGACCAATGAGTAAAAATACTTTATGTGTCACACACACACACACACACATGACATACACAAACACACATCATACAGCCACATATATTCGTTCGATTTAGTTTTTTTTTCAAAAATAACAATGCAATCTACGTTTGACTAAACTGAAAAGGAGAAAGACATAATTTCTAAAACATATGACTATCGAACTTCACGAATGAAACATAATTTCTATCCACTCCCCAATATTACGAGGCCAAGTTTTTTTTCTGCGACCGATACTCCTCTCCTTCCGGCAACTCATCATACTAAGTTGCAAGAGCCATCTCTATTAGTACGTGGCCCAAATATGCAACTTTTCTCTTTTTGCCAGTATGCCAAAGTTTGCTTGACTTCTGATTAGATGCAAGATTTCTCCATTAGATTTCACCTTCCAGATCCAGTAGATCCTCAACATGTGTGTCCAACTTCACGAATGAAGCATAATTTCTATCCACTCCCCAATATTACGAGGCTAGTTTATTTTCTGTGACCGACACTCTCCTTCCGGCAACTCTGCCCATCATACTAAGTTGCAAGACCCATCTCTATTATGTCTTAGTACGTAGCCAAATATGCATCTTTTCTCTTTTTGCCAGTTTGCCGAAGTTTTTTTGACTTCTGATTAGATGCAAGATTTCTCCATTAGTTACTTTCAGATTCAGTAGATCCTCAACATGTGTAGGCCCACATCTCAAATACCTCTATACTTTTTCTGAGGTCTTCTTTAATCGTCCATGTCTCACATTAAAGTATGGGTCAGATGTAACAGCAGAAGACGTTTACGTAATGCAATTTCCAGGTTACGATTTGCTAGCACTTTCTTCGTGCTATGAAAAGCAATACGGGCAATTTCTATCAGGGATTTAATTTCTGTATCAGTATCCCATTGTTTAGTTAGCCAAGAGCCGAGATATTTAGATTTTTGAACCTTTTCGAGTGCACGGTTAGCAAATCTCAGGATTTAAATTGAGGTTGTGAAACACTACCATAACCTTCGTACTTATGGTAACAGCAACATCTGCTTCCGCGGATGCTAGGCCTGTGTCATCCGAATATCTCAAGTTGGTAATGTTATGCTTATCGAATTTAACAACGTGTTTCAACACTTCTAATGCTTGCGCCATGATTGATTCAGACTATATAATGAATAGGATTGGAGACAAAATATAACCCTGTGGAACTCATCTTTGCATGTGTACTTTGTTGGAAACATCGCCCTATATGCACATTGAGGGTCCTTGATCACAGTACAGATCTTATGATGCTAAGATTTTTTTACATTTAAACCGGTATCATTGAAATTGGTTGCAAGGTGGTCTTGTTTCAAGCGGTCGAAAGCTTTCCCTAAGTCAATAATGCACATAAACGCATCTCTCTGTATATCTCTAACATTTTGGACTGGAGCCTGCAATGCAAATAATGCCTCCCTCGCTCTTGCTCTAAATTTTAATTGGTTAACACTTTTTTATGAAAAGAAAGACAAACGACAGACGGTTCACCTGGTGATAAGCGATCCCGTCGCCATAGACATTCGCAACATTCGGACAGTTGCGAGTGCGTTGTCAATCAGGGATATTGGAAAGAATAGGTTTATTGGATTTGGAGGGGAAAGGACTAGGAAAAGAAAAGGGTAGACATGGCCAGCCGGCATCTCCAAAAGCCATGCATACTTTATTTTATGCCGACCTTGTATAGGGCAGCAAAAGCCGTGAAAAGATGTTATGCTCTACCGCTGAACAGTTCATCGCATTTATGCCGTATTTTTTCATGAGCTATAAATAATTCCTTACATTTTTTGCATTTTCTTCTCTGGAACGGTGATGAGAATAGATCGCAGCCAATCCTTCGGCAATTGACCTCTGTACGCAACTGATAAGATTAACCAGGGCATTGAGCTGTTCTTCTGGATTAGTTTCTTAATTAATAATTTTATATGAA
>JAOCPS010853425.1:0-18565 GCA_025505425.1 Graphium colonna
CGGTGCAACGGGCGGTTATAAGGGTGTCGTCGGCATAGTACGTTACCTCGACGCCCCGAATGTAGACACCACGCAGGACACAGTCGTACCCAACGTTCCACAAGAGAGGTCCCAGCACTGATCCCTGAGGAACACCACACGAGACCTCCATGGTCCGGTGGCCGTCTCGGCACGGAAATTCAATGCGACGGTGCGAAAGGTAGGACCCGATGACGCGGCATAGGTAGGCGGGCACACCATGAAAATAGAGTGCCTCTTTTATGCCATCCCAGGGCAAGGTATTAAACGCGTTGGCGATGTCGAGAGACACCGCCAAGATAACCTCCCCCCGGGCGACCGCTTTATGGTCCTTATTCTCAGCAACGCGTTGATCTTAGACCTGCCCTTGCGAAACGCATACTGTCTGTCCGCCAGATTCGGCCCAATGTGCTCTAGATGGTCGACGATGCGACTGGCCACCACCCTCTAAAAGAGCTTGCCTGTATCGTCGAGCAGCACTATCGGCCGATAGGCGGACGGGGAATCTACAGGACACCCTTCCTTTTGGATGAGGACGAAATTGCCTGTCTTCCACTTCAGGGGAAATGTACCTTGGGTAAGACAGGCAAGAAATATCATCCTCCACCTCTAGGGCCAAGACCTAAGCCCGCATTGGCCTAACCCAACCAAGTAACAAGAACACTAAGTAATTTTCCCTCAGCGGAATTCGAACCCACGATCCACGGTTTGTATAGAAAGGAACCTAGGCCACAGAGGCGGTTACTATGAAGCGTTTACTTAATATTGCCGTTTACCTAAAATTAATTTTGATTGATGAAAACATGACACTAGGCTTTTATTTGTAAGCCGGTAAATGCACATTTGTACCGCTATAGCCGTATTTTCTGAATACACAGTTTCGCTTTGGACGGTTAACCGTCCTTTAACCGTTAATTTTTTATGCATCTTTGCATAAATGCAGACGATTAACCGTCTGCATTAATACAAAGACGTACGACGTAAGCGTCCGTCAATGTGTTAATAAACGGCAGGTTACTTTGAATTAATGTGATTTCAGGTTTGGCCACGTGTTCATGGCCGAGACAGGTACGTCCGTGGGCGAGATCAGCGGTCAATCGAAGCCGATCAACTCTGTTGACTTTAGACCGGCTCGTCCCTTCAGGATCGTGACCGCTTCGGAGGATAACACTATCGCTGTATTTGAGGGTCCACCGTTCAAATTCAAATGCACCAAACAGGTCAGTGTTTTTTTTATTCTTGAGTTATGCCAACTCAAGAATAACAGTATCAGCCTTTTTAAGTAATGGTACCTATGAAAACATAATAATAATGGTTCCAAGAATGTTTAAATAATATAAATTTAACACAAAAATTCGTGCTTTATGATTATGAGTAACAAAAAAATAAATAAAAAAAGTGACTGATTTACATGTAAATAGACGAAATCGTTCTTCTCCTTAAACAGATCAGAACCTACCAAACGGTACGTGGTACAGAGGACTAAAATATGGTACGGCTAACATTGTAGTGGTCTATCACTATCACTAATATGATATTATTTCTGAGACTTACGCGAATGTTTGACATTTTAAATTAAACAGCTTTACCGATTTTATCGAAACAAAAATTAATATTCAAGCTGAAGGTATGCAGGATTGACAAGTGACATTAGGACATCAAACACCTCAAACACCTCAGTCCTACCCGTGACCATGAACGCTGTAAAGGGTTTGAAACATCGGGTGATAAAATCTGAAAATAAACCGCGATAAAATCAGTAAAGTTGTTTAATTTAAAACATCACTAATTTAAATTAAACGCGATAAAATCCGTAAAGTTGTTTAATTTAAAATGTCAAATATTCGCGTAAGTCTTAGAAATAATATCACTAATTTAGTTTGGCGACAGTATCTATAGAGAAAGTTTTGCAAGCAAGCAGACTGTTCACCTAATGGTAAATAAATTCCTCGCCCGTGGACATCCACAGTCTTGTGTTGCAAGTTTTGGAAAAAGTCATTGAGATGATAGAAAAAGTTGGCAATGAAGACAATATATATAAAAATATTGTTACCACTAGGAAAAAATCAGACGAATTATTACACTTGATTATTAAACAAATTAAAAATGAAAATAATTTGATGATCAAATTATACTACGGTTAAGCATGTAGTGGTAGTACATGTGCATATAGTTTTTAATAGTTGTTAGTTAGTTAAGTATAAATGTTTGATACTTTTTTTTTGTTCGTTATTTTTTAATTTATAATAACTGAGTGTAATTGTTTTCTCACTGTTTCAGGAGCACACCCGTTTCGCGCAAGCCGTCCGCTACAGCCCCGACGGCAGTCTGTTCGCTTCTGCCGGTTTCGATGGCAAGATATATCTGTACGATGGTGCTACTTCCGAGCTTAAAGGCGAGGTAATTATTTTATTATTTTTGATATACTATGTAATATTAGACCGCCACCGTAGCCTAGTGGTATGGGCCCTTGTTTTGTAAACCGGAGGTCGTGGGTTCGATTCCCGCGGGGGGACAATGATTTTGTGTTGTTGTTTCCTGGTTGGATTAGGGCAATGCGGGCTAATCACCCGATGATTGCCTGAAAAGAAAGATGATCCTGTGGCTGTACCTGATGTCTCTCCGGTCGTGTCGGATATCCGTCCCATCGGGCTATGAGATTAAAGAAACAGAGATACCCGTGTTTGCGCGTAAACTTGTGCACTATAATATCTCCTGCGCAGTTGGCTAATCTCAGATTAGATTGGTCGCTGTAGCCGTAATGCAGTCAGGAGGATGGTATGTTGGGAAACAAATATTAGAATATTTGTTATGGTATGTTGGGAAACAAATATTAAAATATTTGTTTGCCAACATATTTATATAGGGATTTTTTTAATTTGCTTTTTTAGGAAATAACTTATTTTGAATTTTCGAGAAGATGGTCTAGTTCTTGTTTATTTGAAGACCAGAATGGACTTAATTTAAGGTTGTTTCAGTATTACACGGTATTGAAAAGTTTTAGAATTTCATGTAAATTGAAATTTAGTATATTATATAAATGAATATACTTCCAGATCGGATCGCCAGCGCACAAGGGTGGAGTGTATGGCATCTCGTGGTCTCCAGATGGTCAGAAGCTTCTATCTTGTTCCGGAGACAAGACCTGTGCTATCTGGGATATCCAGACTATGCAGAGAACGACCACCTTCAATATGGGCAATGCTGTGGAAAACCAACAGGTAATTGGATGAGTGTGAAAGTAATTAATGTTAGTGCTTGTCATAGATGCAACATATTTGTAAGTTGAATAAATTGTGCTATTAAAGATTTGATTTTAAATAATAGTAACAAATGCTATTTTTATATTGCGGTAAATTAGAAAAAATATGATATATTTATGTATAAAAGTAAAAACATCATTGTTTTCAAGAAGTTTTAAAACATCTGTTTTTCGTTTTTTCCTTATTTCATTAAGAAATTACATTTTTCCTGAGTATTACCACTTTTCCCTTATTCTTTCTCGTTTTTCTTCATATCAGGAATAGTGAAGTTATATTTGTAGGCCGTATTGTTTTTTTTTTGCTGGAAACAGTGTTTTTTTTTAAACTATTTAGTATAGTTTCCAGTACTATAACAGTATGTGTGATGAACTGATTTGATGCCCAACAAACTCAATGATTCCACTAGTAATACCTACATATATTTCAAATTTCAGTTTGATTGAAACCGACCCATCCTTTCCATAAAAAAAAAGTAATGCTTCTAGAGTTGTTGTGATAAATACATACATAAAACGTGTTTTCGCCTCAACTATAATTGTAGGCCTTACTCGCTGTGCTTGCTTCGTCAATTAGTAAAGCTTCATACAGTAAAGTTAAATAATTAATTACGGAATGCATCGGTATCGTGCACGCGGAACGCGCGGCCGCCTTTCTTGCGCTTCTTCGGGTTAATGAACTACGCCGCTCGCCATTTGTTTAACCGGCATCGTATCGACGCTTCATTTATTCTCTATAAAATTTGGTCAAAAACTATGCCCCTTATTTTATTACATAAATATGATGACTATCGAGTACCTAGTGCTCTCTTTTAATATCGTTAGTAACTCACCAGTCACTATATTTTAAATGTTGTTGGTTTTAACTGTCTCTGTATCCTAGTGGTACGGGCCCTTGTTTTACAAAACTGAAGTTGTCAGTTCGAATCCCGTGGAGGGAGAATGACTATGTGTTGTTGTATATTAATGATATTATATTTTTAAAGATATAATATGTTGTGATTCTTATAATATAGTTTACTGTTTTTTTTATTATTATTCTGTGATGTTGGTTATTTAATGTATTTTTTTTTATTTAAAGTTTATAATGTTATTTTCAGTTTAATTAATTAGTTTTGCTTGCTTAATGTATCCAATGTTGTTGAAATAAATAATTGATAATGTGTATTTTGCATAGGTCTCCTGCTTATGGCAAGGCAAGCACCTCCTCTCTGTCTCATTGTCCGGTGTGATCAACTACTTGGATATAGACAACCCGGACAAACCTCTCCGAGTGCTAATGGGTCACAACAAACCCATCACTTGTTTAGCGCTCGAGCCAGCGACTAAGACGGTGTTCACTGCCAGTCATGACGGATGTGTCACCGCTTGGAATACAACAACGGGTGAGCTTTTTTTTTATTTTTGTAGCTAAGTTCATTGGGAAAGATGTATTGTGAATTGTATGAAAGACTTTTGGAAAAGTTTAATGATCACATTTATATGAACGGTAAATTGTTGTAGTAGCCACCGGAAATATAGTTGCTATATTCTTCCAAAACAGTTTGACCGATTTTTATGAATTTTCAAATGTATATATTTGTAGGTCTGATAATTGGTCGTCATCTGTTTTTCATACCCCTAAGTGATAAGCATCTCCCACCCATATATTTCTTTTTGTTTTTATTTTTTATGATATGGTCTTAAATACATATGTCTGTTTGTTTGCAGGCGAGGGTCGCCACATCGGCGGCACAGGACACGGGAATCAAGTGAATGGTATGAGCGTGGCCGATGGAGGTGCTTTGATTACTTGCGGTATCGATGATACGCTGCGGTTCGCTAAACCACCGGCTGAAGGTATGTAATAAAGTTTTCATTAGAATTGGAAAACATTTTTATTGAGAGATGGTAGAGCACGCAATATTTTCTCAGCTTTTGCTGCATTCTTACGGCCGCGCTCGCTCGGGGAAGTACCGCTGTCCCTTGTAAAGTTGGCTTCAAATAAAGTATACATGACTTGGGGATGCCAGATGGCCATGTCTACCCTTTTTTTCCACTCCTTTCCCCTTCAAATCCTTAGTCCTGACCCTATCCTGTCCAATAAACCTATTCTACCCAATCTCCCAAGTTTTGAAAACGCACTCGCGACTCTCCGGGTGTTGCGTGTGTGGGCGACGGGATCGCTTACCATCAGGTGAACCGCCTACTCGTTTGTCTTACTTTCCATTAAAAGAAAAAGGTTGGCAACTTAGAATGTACGTAAGTACATAGAGCCCTAGTAACAGAGTGTCAACCGTAGGGACGGGTGTGACCAATTCTCTTGTTCAAAATCCCTTAACCCTTTGAATCGAAGGGCTCCTGTCAACTTTTACACCCGTAAACTCCTGCGCGTAATGGCTGCGTTTTTAGTTTTATTGGAGAGCTTTAGAAAATTTACGATTATTCAATAACTAACGAATGTTTTAACTCCAATCAAAAAGTAAACTATTATATGATAATGCTTCCTTATATTTGTCTTAGACCTCAATATATTTTTTCATCTCGAACTATCTGAATTCTTAGCTAGAGCTGTGGGGATGGTAGAAGAAAGTGTGAAGAAGTATATTTATATTTTTTATCTAAATTCACAAAAAAAACTTTTGTAAGCTATTTTATGGTTTTAGAAATTATAAATATATTTCCTAAATGTTGCGTTAATTACTTTTAGTGCTTTAAATGACTAAAGTAGAACAATATTGCAAAAATATTCCAGCCATTATGTAACTGTCACCATAACAAGAGTAAATTTGTATAATTGATTAGTCAACAATCTACCTAAATTTACGAATAATTAGCTATAACATAAGAAAATATATTTATATCATGATAAAAAACAACGCTGTGCAAAAATAAACAACTTTTCATTATAAACAAGGGTTTTCCCATCATTAGTATTAATCACGGTTCGATTCGTTTTTTAAACATATTCGTGATTAGAAGAATATCAGAATGAATTAAACTACGTATTTATAAGAAAATATGTATATCTATTTCCGATTCGAAATTTCGAAAACACAAGAAAATCACCGTAAAATCAATAAATGAAGATGGCAATGACAGACGTGAAATATGTTACACTTAGACGAAATAAAACAGTATTTTTCGTTGTAATAGAGTTTTTTTGATTAAAAATATAGGTATATTATATGATTATGGTTTTCACTTTTTTTTGCACATAAATGTTCTGAATGTATATCTGAATATAAATACTTTCCGTCAAAATACTTAGAATATGAAAATTTTAGATCATGTCTTCATTTGAAATTAAAAAACTGACATACAACTAGTATTATTGTTGCATTTAATATTGAGTTATTGAAGAGCAATAGTTTGTGTTTGTCGTTTGTAAATAACGATGGATTTTAGTTATCTTTTACTTATAAAAAAAACATTTATCCGCCCGCAAAAAACGCAGACAACGCTTACACGCAACTGGAGATATTTTATAAATGGCCATAGTACAAACATATAGCAAAACACCATAGATATTATGCGCTAAAATAAAGAAGATTTATCCTTCTCTAACTTTCTCATACAAACCACACACTGTTACATTCAAATAGACAAACTTTAACGCAATTTTTAAATTGGTAGCGCATATGTATGTTGTAATTTGATTGGCCATTTGAAAAATAAGTTATTTCTAATGGATCATTGTAGAAGTCATAGTCATGGCCAAGAAATTAAAAAAATAAAAAGTTAGGTTAATATAGTTTAAAGAAATATTTTACATTTATATAAAGTTACAAAATTAATATTCTTAATTATTGATTTGATTTATGTTATATAAATTGGTTATTTAATTAATTAATAGAAATTATATTTAATAAAATTAATATATAAAACTGAAACATTATTTTTTATTACAGTGAACACTCTATATAAGCAACCTCCCTTTTGCAAAATAAAATTGAATTTATTTATTCTACAGTAAATTTCATGATAAAAGAAATAAGTAAAAATATTTTCCAAACGGTTAGTATTTTTATACTCCTTTTTTCTCTATAAGCAACAATTCCCAATTAGAAACATTTTTATTGAAATTGGTTCAAATAAGTTGCTTATATAAAGGGCTCACTGTATTAAGAATTAGTTTAAATAACAAAAATAGCAAAGAAGGTGTTATGAACGGACATCTTAAACAACAGTAAATGTTTCCAGTTTCTCTTATGTTGGTTGTATTATTCAAATTTGTTACACATCAAAATCAGATTTCTTTAGCTCTTGAAATGTATTTAACGATTAAAATATGTTTTAACTGTGTACAACTGTTACATATATCTTCTACTTATTATTTTAATATCTTCTACTTATTATTTAAATAAGTGATAATATTCCTTTATATCATTTTCAAAATGAATTATTCACTATTTTAGGTGAGGTAGCGTCCTACGAAGGTGCAGGCGTTCCTTTGGGAAGCCAACCGCGTGCAATGGATCATATTTCTGACGGCGATCTCACCATCGTTGCTACCGTTAAAGAGGTCAGTACAGACAGTATCAGTTTTCAAGGTTACGTAGGAATTACGATGAAATAAAAGCATTTTTTGGTTATACTGAGGTAGTAGAGCATAACATCTTTTCACTTTTGCTGCACTTCTACGGCCGCGCTCGCCCGAGGAAGTACCACCGTCCTTTATAAAATCGGCATAAAATAAAGTATGTCTGACTTTTGGGGATGCCGGATGGCCATGGTAAACCTTTTCTTTTCCCATTCCTTTTCCCTCCAAATCCTTAATCCCGACCTAATCCTGCCCAATAAACCTATTCTATCCAATTTCCTAGGTTGACAACGCTCTTGCGCCTCTTCGGATGTTGCGTGTGTCGATGGGCGACGGGATCGCTTACCATAAGGTGAACCATCTGCTCGTTTGTCTTCCTTTTCATAATAAAAAGACAGCCAGTTTTGCATTTAATCATATATTTTCTCGTTGTCATGGTCATTCATTTTATTGGCTGGCGGGCACCAATTGTCTGACTCGGCTATAAATATTGCCCTTTTTCAAATAAATGACTTGATATCGTTTTAACGATACTAACTACTAAACATTTACATGGAGAACTTTCTTTTTTCGCAAAAGAGAAATATACTAAATATGTATAGAAATACAAAAAAAAAAAAAATTAAATGTTATTATGTGAATGTTTGCCATTTGTTCTAAAAAAGGAAGCATTGCACTCAAAATATTCCTAAAAAGCGTTCAAATATACTAATATTAATATGTTTCAACAGCTGGTGGTGGTAGTGGGTGGGAGCCGTCGTAACGGAGTACCTCTATCTTACGAGCCCACTTGTGTAGCCATAGATGCATCAACTAAGCATGTTGCCATTGGTGGTAAGTTATTAAACCGATTTCTTATAACGACAATATTATTTTCAAAAAAAAAAAAAACAATTTAAACACCTAAACAAGTAAACGTTCGTAATATATTAGTTTAGTAGATCTAATAAACTAAAAAAAGAATGGAATTCTTATAAATAATTTTCAAAATTACTAGTAACTTTCGAGCTAATAAATATAAAAAATGTTGCTGTAACTCATTAAAACATGAATATTTAGTACTAGATACTTTTAGCGATTTCTCTTGCAAAAATTTCCCACGTTTTGCCACATTTTTCATTGCTACTCAGCAGCAATTGGTCATAGCATGATGTTATATAACCTGAAGCCCTCCTCAATAAATTGGGTTTTCAGCACTACAAGAATTTCTAATTTCGGACCATTAGATCAAGATTAGCGCGTAAAATAAACAAACCCTTTACCTTTATATATTATTGCTTTACGTTTATATATTAATTTAAATACCTTTTCTATTTATTAAAATTAAAATGTAATTATACAACTCTATTACAGGAGCAGACAACAAAGTTCACATCTACACCCTTCAGGAGTACTCTCTCACACCAAAAACTGAGCTAACCCATTTGGGTCCTATCACGGATGTTCGCTACAGCCCTGACTCTGCTTATTTGGTGGCAAGCGATGCCAACAGGAAAGTTATATTATACAGCACAGAGGAATATAAGGTAAATATGTTAAAAATTATCACAGAAGGTTACGATTTTACTCGCATTTTAGGAGTGTTCAGAATAATTAAGGAATATAAGTAAAATTTCAAATAATTTGATAATATTTTTCTAATAAAAAAAACAATCCAAGAAGATAAATTGTATTTAAATGATGAATTAGATGTCAGGGTATTTGAAGGCACTGATATTGTATAGATAGATAAACACTTTATTGCTCACATTAAACACAGTACAATTGACTAAAAACTAATCTTATACACTAAATGTGGGAAAGGACGGCCTTATCTCTATAAATGATCGTCCAGGCAACCCTGTAGGACAGGAGAGGTTAAATAAATAAATAATAGGGTATAAAGAAAAGTCAAGAATATAAAAATAAGAGCGAGAATCATTTACAATATAACATAGTATTGTTTAACGTAAATTTATTGTTTAATGACTATCAAGGATGTTCTTGACAAATAGGACAGACTTATTATATGCTTATTCGACACATGGATCATCTTTATTAAATTCAACTCAACTAAGAAATAATAACATGTAGTTGTTGTACCTTTATAGGATTTGAACCCACGACTTCCGGTTTGTAAAGCAAGGGCCTATAACCTACGGAAGCTGTGAAATCCAGCCATATCTCAAATGTATAGATTAACTGGTGCGGAGTCACTTTATGATATTTGTAAAAATGGCTCACCAGTCATTTATTATGCTTTCCACAGCTGGCCCACAACAAGGAGTGGGGCTTCCACTCAGCTCGAGTCAACTGCGTAGCGTGGGCTCCTGACTCCAAGAGGGTTGCGTCGGGATCTCTGGATACGACCATCATCATTTGGAACGCTGACCAGCCGGCCAAACACACAATTATTAAGAGTAAGTTTTTATTTTTTCTCATTTTGTCTCAAACATTTTCGTCTATTGCATGTCTCATTACACCTCGCCGCGGAGTATGTATAAAGTTAAAGGCAGTATGATCAGCCAAGGCCAATATGGTGACGCTTAGAGCAGTTCATACAAACGGATACTACGTTTTGTTTTTTCGACTAAGATTAACGAGCACACAACTGATGTTAATCGACCCCGTCGGCACACCTAGTTAGCCATAGGTTCTTCTTTTTTTATGAAGTAATCTAATATTACTAAAATTTATAACTACATAAAATTAAAGTCTCAGCTAAAGACAATAAAATTTTCTATTCGAAATGGCAACCTTTGGGTTTTATATAGGCCTTAATCTGTCTGGCCATGAATCTATGAATTTACACCTGTTTCCATGGGATATTTCGCCACTGCTTGCTCCAAAGATTTTTCGAGACGAATGAAGAATTTTTTTTAAATAATGAGTGTGTTCCAAATTCAAAATGATTATGAAGTTGGAAAAAAGAAATGTTTTTATTTAACAGTATTTATGGCCAGACTAGTTATACAACTTTGGAAGAGTGATGAGTGCATTGCAATTCATGGTTATAGAACAGGACGGGTCGGAGACATTAGGGATTCAAAAGGGAAAGTAGTGGAAAATGAAGATACCACAAAAGCCAGACATATTTTATACTGTGTCGTCGTACACCTGTTTATACGTGTACACTTGTGCACTATAATATCTCCTGCGGAGGTTGGTCTCCGAGCAGATTGGCCGCCGTGACCAATATTCGGTTAAGAGGACTTTATTTTATTTACGATATCGGCAGTTGAACATATGCCGAGTGAAGAAGCGTGACAACGGCAACCGACCGAGCCATGTTTGCTAGGACGCCCATGCGTTCCGTAATTAATTAATGTAACTTTCGATTAGGTTTACTCCATGGTCAATAATTTAATATTTATTTTTATTATGCTTCCCTATCCCCTATCCCCACATATAACTTTTTCGAGTAATGAAAGTGACACATCAGTAGTCACACAAAGTGTGACTACTTTATATATGATCTTATAAATGATTAATATATAAATAATATTCCAGATGCACACCCGCAAAGCCAAATCACGGGCCTCGCGTGGCTGGACGACGAGAGCGTGGTGTCCTGCGGTCAGGATGGCAACACTCGCGTCTGGAACGTGCCCAAAGCTTAAGGATTTGTCTTGTAACTGGTAACATTGGCAGGTACACATAACCATGAGATTCCCCATTTTATTTGGTGAAAAAAATTGTAGTATTCTATGTTAGTTTTAAATTATGGCAAATATTTCAAAATCATTGTAAGACACGAAGGAACATAACATATTGATAATGATTGTATAAATCTTTTACATAAATGATGACTTTTACGTAAAAATGTTACATATTTGTAATAATACAAGTTGTTTAATATGGCCATAATATTGAAAGTATTGTATCCATAAAAGCTATTTAAAATTATAATCGGTAAAAGAAACTTTATGCCTTTCTTATCTATTTCAATCATTTAAAAAACTGTGCTTCAAATTATTTTTTACTAAACATTATATTTTTAATTTTTACCGTACTGTTGTAAAAGAAGTTCATAGGTGCATAAACGTTATTTTTTTATATGACAAGGAAACAATTTTTTATATTATATATCATCTAAAATTTGTTTTCACTTATTTTCATCATAACCAAGTGGCAGTGAAAATGTCAATGTTCCCAGTAACAAATAAAATATGATTATATAATATATTTGTAACTCAGAGAAATTTTATTAGCATACTATTGATATACTAACATATTTATTTTGCTTATTTTAAGTCTTAAACTGTTTTGATGCTCAGTTTGTTACGTAATGCTGTTACTAAATGAGTGACTAAATTGCATTTTCTATTTTCAATCATAACTATTAATTTATTTTAACTTGTTCAGGGGCTGGCTAGAAACTTGAAGGAATCTGTTGCATATGTTTTTAAATTTTCTTTTGGAGGTTTAAGACATACTTGCCAAATTACTTGCTATATATTATGAAATGTGTTTTCCTCGGACTTCAGTCTATGTTTTATGTTGCAATTTTTCTTGTTTTTTTTTTTTTAATTTATTCATTTGAGTTTCAAAGAAATATTTTTTTTTCTATGCACACATTTAGATGTGTAAATATGCAAATGTTTTCACACACACTTCGATGTGTAAATATGCAAATATTTTCGTCTTCAAAAAAAAATTGTCGTTTTATAGTCAGTCCCAAGGTCGTATTGTGTTTTAGGAGTAAAAAGTAATTAATTAGGCTTAACTAATCTTGTGAAGAATCTTCAAAATTTAACTTGTAGAAATTTTTTCTTTGAAAATTAAATTATACAATAACAAATCATATTCTCAAAAACTTATTCCCTTTAGATTCTGATTTATCATATTTATTGCACATAAATGTCTATTGATTAAAAATCAAGCAAAATTAAAATAAAACATATTGTTCATTTAAAAATGCAGTTCCTAAGGATTCTTTGAACATTTTATAATTAGATTAGTGACTTTTTATACCTGGCAATTTTTGAGATCTCGTTTTTTTTAATACATGTCGTGTTGGTTCTCAAATGATTTGCTTTGAAATTAATTATGCTTGTCAAAGCGTTGATCGTGAACAATTAAGTGTTCGGAGCAGTATTTTTGTACTATATCTAATTTTGTGATGAATTTTTCTGTCATTTTTTTAAAGTAATTTCTACTAAAAACGAAGTATGTAAGATACAATAAATAAATTGTGTACACTTGTATAATTTTGTTGTTTTATTTAAACCTCATATTCTGCTTACAATAAAAATATTCTTTTCATTTAAAAAAATATGGCAAGCCAGAGGATTCACCAGTAATCTTATCGCACACAACATCCGAAGGATTGTGTGTGTTCATGGGTGAGCTGTGCAGGCGCAGGTTATTAACATTGTAACCTATTCACCAATCACCTGTATGTAAATGACGAAAAATAAAAACGGCAATTAACATTAATAAATAAATTTTATTATCATTAAGTTGTCTTTTATAATGTCTTTTCTTAAAGTTAATAGAGTAAATATTAATTCATAGTTGAACAATCACAAACATCAAAGACTAGAATAAAAGTGTATGTAAAGAACAGATATAAGAAATGGATAATAAGTTAATTGAAATTATTAACAGATCAATCGTTGATATATTTTATTTGTTTATGAAAATGCAAAAATAACAACGATAAATTCGCCGATAAGAGCGTCGCCAGCTGAAGAAGAGCTGAAGATGAGCTGTCGAAGTTAATGCGTGCATGATGGGAGGACAAATATGAATTCGAATTTCAGGAAGAAATAATCCATCCATCATCAGATGTCGAATCATTCAAAGAAGTAAAATAAATAGTTTTTGGTGGTAATTGGCTATTTTTTTAACAGCTGAATTTTCCTGCCTCTAATTGGCGACGCCCTTTTGAAAAGAAATAATGGCTTCTTAATTAAAATTCAATCATTTGCTGTACTGACTATTATAAACGTTTATTGTCTTTTTGTGTTGACTTTATCACAGCATTATATGTTGTTTTGGGTCATTAAAAATAAATTTATTTTAATTATTAACCTTACAATATTTTCATAATTAAAACTATGAAATTATTATTATTATTATAATGATGATAATTATACAAAATTAAAACTGTAAAAAGTTGTTAAATATCTTAGCCAAAAATATTAAAAACTATCATCATACTATAACATCATCATAAATATTCGGAATAATAACATTTTGCTTTAAATATGTAAAAATTCTTAAAGTAGCTCATGACTTTTAAAATTATAATAAAAAACTTGAGGTACACCTGCATTTGAGTAATAACAGGGCAACGATATAGTACAATTTTTTATCTAAAGAGTTAAACTGTGTACGAAAATATGTGAAATAAACTGTAAATTTGGACGGATTTAAAAACTGAAGACGTAAAGTAATGATTGACAGTTAGATGTTTTGGCGAGAATTCCGTCAAAATTAATATAGCGTGGTTGATTGCCTGTATGTCTACTGTGGACAGCGATGTTTTTTATAGACAAATAAATTAACATTTTTCTTAATTTAAATAAATCCATAATACATTATAATATTTATGTTAACGTTTTTCAAGCCTAGGTGTATTAACATATTTTTATCCTTTCCTTTTCAAATGTTCTTATTATAACGGCTAACAATCCTTTAATGTTGTTGAAGGCCAAAGTCGGTAATGATTTTGGATTCTTAATTTTTATTATAATAAAATCAATATAAATTCATTAATACATTATTAATAGAGTTATTGGAAGCATCTATTTAAATAAGTTTCTTTTTTAATTAAATAAAAAAATAAGGGATAATGCCTAAAAGCGGTATCAAAACGTTTCTTGCAACAAGATTAAAATTATATGGCAATTTTTTCATAATTTATTACGACATTACACTTCATTGATTTTTGAAGCGAAGCGGAATGTAACTTAAAGTATAAAAGTATGAAATTTGCATGACCTACATGACGTTTACACATTCCGCCATAGAGATGTAGAATGCAAAAGAAACTGTTTTTCGATGAATAGATTTTTCGATTCTATCAAATATCTCAAAAACCCCAAATTTCTTTACGAAAAAAACTTCTGTAGGAGTTAATATAATTAATCTAGTTTAAAATAAAAGTTTTAACTTGATGTGTTCCATATAAAAATGTGCATTATCCTTTATGGACTAATCCAATGTACAAAATTTTTCAGCATTTTATAATGCAATGTGAAGTAAAAAGATACTGTAAAAATACTTATTACGGTAAGATAGATTCATAATAGTAATATTTATTAACGATCATAAAATCGCCGACATATATAATATTATACTTACTTGTCTTAGAGGTAAGAAGATAAGGATGAATTGTTTAAAATGATGAAAATATAAACAGAAACCTATTAAAGAATGCAAAAAGTGAAAAGACTAGTTTTGACGGGACAAAATAAATTATATATTATGTAATATAGTGATCATCAGGAAAAAGGTAGTTTAGTAGTTTGCCACATCTTGCGAATATGTGAATTTTAGATTATCAGATGACAATAAGTTTATCGTTTTAGTGTTGCTTACATTAAATAACTAATAGTTTAAAGGCTATCAGCACGTCTTGATGAAGTCAGATTGTAGCTTTATTTTTCGGTTATGTATGCCTTTATTGAAAGTAAGATGTAGCTAAACTTTAGTGTTACCATCACGATGAAGCCTAGTAGTCGCTTCCGGTGCGCGTCTATACGCCACGTGTTTGCGTAACGCGTCACCAAAAAATAATGTAGAAATCCTACTATTATTCTTTGTTAAACAGGAAACTTTTTCAGACAGTAAACAGTGAATGTTTTTGTACATTTACATGTTTAGTGTTCCTAACCCTATGTTCGCAATGACAAAACATTCATTGGTTAACTTATCTCTATTTTGTGAATAAATCACACCGATTTCGCTTTATTATATGTCATTTATATGCAAAATGTCAAACAATTTGAGAAAATAATTCACAAACATGAAAAAATACAAAAACATTAAGACGTTTTGTGAACATATTGGTAGTGCAACCCTAAGCATTTGATTTAAACTTGTCATCTAGTCATGAATGGGTTAGGTTAGCTTTTTGCCGTTATTAATTTAGGCTGTAGTTACTTCAGGGTTTCAGCCGTCCAACCGACCAACACGATGTGTCCTAGTAGTCGCTCCCGGTGCATGTCTATACGCCACGTGTTTTCGCAACGCGTCACGTGACCGTGACACGTGGTTGCACGCGCGACATGCGTGTCTGCGACCAGCGTGCGTCTCCATATGAACGCGCAAGTTGTACTGGTTGCTCAGGCGCTTGTTGCAAACGCCGCAAATCGAGCTGCCTGTGCGCCATTTTCTGTCGTATTGCTCGAGCGGGTCTGTAGAATGGCCAGGCTTAATCAGATTTTATGTTAGGATGTGTGTTACGTGGCAAGATATTAGAAAAAAAATCAATTTAATCAGTGTCGTAGACAAAGATATTTCAGATCTATTACATACAGCTTTTGCAGGACTTATTAGTATGCTAGACCGGGGAGATACCACCGTCACATCTCACATTCAAAGTTATCTTATAATAAAACATGTTAAGAAGTTTGTTGTTAGGAAGGAATTTCCAGGTATTGCGCGGGATGGGTTGTACGTTGTAAACTCAGAACTCTCGGCCACTGTCGCTTGTCTCCTGCAAACGGAAAGAGGATAGTCGGTAAGTCGTAGGCCACTTTCCATATCTTCTGCGACTTTCTTGTAGTGGACTCCACCGAGTCCACTACACCAGTGAGTGACGGAAGGAAGTTTGAGTAAGTGAAGGAAATCTCTAAAAAAAGTTTTACTACACCTGTTTGTTATAAGCTATATAACAATGGTAATTTTATTATTTGTGTTTCTTTTAATAAGACTCAATATTAATTAAAACCGTAAAACTAAACTATTATTAACACTAGAACTACGAAGATTTACTATACACTTATTCCAACCAACCGGTCATTTTGACCAGTTTTTTTTTGTTTAAGTAAACAAAATAATGCTTCATATTATTCTATACACAAATTTAATAAAAATCATGACATTATCGTAAAATATTAAATAATACTTAAGAGGCAATGGTATAAATAAATGATGCAACCGGTCATTTTGACCGGTTCGTAGTTCTAGTGTTAAAAAACGACAAAGGATCAGACATGACGTGGGAAGTTAGGCGTGCATTGAAATAAGATAGAATAGGCTATTAGGTGGATGGGTTACGAAATATTCTGCAAGGAGGGAAAATGACAGGGAAGAAATGCCATTCGGAAACCCAAAAGCCATTATTTTAGGCCAGCCAGCTTTTTGTGAAGATGCTGCTTTACTTTTCTTTCCGGGCGGGCCAGATGAAGGATGCTGTTTTCTACAACTTGATAAAAATGTATAAAAATCTAACGACTAAAACTTTAACAAAATCTATATAAGAACTATAGTTACCTCCTACACTTGACAATAACGGCGGCGTAAATGCAGTATTTATCGGGCTTGTTATTTTATGGGTACTGTACAAATTATGCACTATCTGATCCAGTTTGCTTAGTCTATCCCTGTCAGTTCTGCTATAATCAACATTCTCCCTCTCTTTTGCGTTTTGCTGTGTGTCTTGGAAGTCGTTGGAAAAGTCTAAAGAATTTGGAATTTCATTGTGGTCTTCTCTCCTCACTGTCTCGAGGTTTGTGTAAGTGGAGCCAGGCTCCGATGTTATTTCTGTTGCGTTCGATGTCACTGTTGAGTTCTGTAAAAATTTACAGCATTACTTAACGAATCCCCTAAAAAGATTAAAATTTACAGCACGTTTTGATCTTGTTATTTAATGGTGTCAAATTTGCTAATTATTCATTCTTACTCTCTTTTACATGTTCTGTGTTAGAGGCATAATCGTGATGCAAATTATAATAAAGAATATCGTGTAGAACTTGATGATAATTCTGGCCAACATTTAACGGTCCCTCAAGCACAGAATTGTTCTAAATGTAAACAATAGGTATGCAATTTATGACGATCGATAGAGTAATTAAGTAAGAAACAGATGAACTTTCTTTCGAATTGATAATATTAGTAATGACATCCTAAGTAGCTACAATAACAATAAAGATTGATGATAAGAACCATAGAAATTCTCACCGTTTCGGAATCCGTCAGTCCTGATACCTTTAGGGTCTGCGCGAGGCGAAGCAGCGATGGCAGATTGCTTTTGGAGGCTGTGACTTCGCCGGTGTACATGAAGGTCAGGAGCAGCCTAAGCTCGGTCGCCTCGCAGGAAAGCACTACTACCAAAGCATTACCTTCAGTCTCCAGTTCCTGAGATAATATTTCCTGTTATTTCTTAGGATGTAAGATTAAAAATAAACCGCAATAAAATCTGTAATTAACCTGATGCAGTTTTTACACGGAGCGACTGGGTCTCTTTACAGAAACTGTATTCGAGAGGTGGATTAGGTGACAGGATATATGAAGACACGGACATTAACGATTATTAAAGCGACTGGGACTGACATGAAAGTCATTGTCCCCCCGCGGGTTAGGAACCCACGACTGATTTTAAAGTAAGGGCCCATACCACTAGGCTAGGGAGGTTAAACAAAATTGACTCTTTCTGTTCTGTATGTTCCTTAAGGTTTTCAATGCAACTGCAGGACTTCGGATGTAACAGGTAGGTAATATATATTAAAACTTTTAAACGCGCTTTTTTATTTTTTATCCTATTGGTTAAATGTGTGTCATAAAATTGATATTCAAGATAGTTCCCCTGAATGAACGTACAGTCGAATCGTCGG